>CAJVSB020000072.1:0-91856 GCA_911865555.2 Thlaspi arvense
TAAAGTGAGATTGACTCCAAGATGGGCATTGCTAGTAGTAGAGGTTGACATTTGTCGAACTTTCAGTCAGTTACTTTTTTGAAAGTTTGGGTAATTACTATAGAATTTGCACTTACTATATAAAAAATTAAGGGCTATTTCCAAATCCTAGCGCGTGGGTAGTGAGATATTCAAAGAAATAAAAGAAAGGGTCTTTTGACCTTAATATTACATCAATCCCAATCAGTTTCTCTCTTCATCTTTGATGGCAATTACTAGATTGAACTGGAGAAAGTGGGTATTTCATCTGGTTAAAACTCTGTTAACATCTAACTTATGGCCAAGGTTTAGACTCCTATTTCTCCAATTAGAAGTTAGATAATCTAACCGTCTCTCCAAGGAAATTTCATCTTTGTTATGTTAAGGAAGGGAAAATTTAATTGCTTTGAGTCTTGTGTGGTGGCATCTGGACCCTCAACAGAGTGAGGGCCTGTTTGTTCTATTAAGAAAAGGAAAAATTTAATCTACTTTTGAGTCTCGCGTAGTGGCATCTAGACCCTCAACAGAGTAAGGGGCAATGTAGGATAGAATACTCAAAGGGAAAACTCTTATGGTACCATGACTGGTAGGTCTATGATAACCTAAATTATGAAAATTCTAGCAAACAAACACTGGCATAAATGCTCCAAAAGCCAAACCGACAAACACCTTCAGATAATTAAGGCGTTAGTTGAGTCATAGAAGATTTTTTTAATTTTGGAGTGTTTCAATGGCTTATCACAATTTAATTAATGGCTTCATAATTGAGAGGTATTTGTTAGTTTCAGCTTTGAGGTTTCATATTAAGCTAAGAAAATTGAAAATTAAGATTTTATTACTTTTTTTATTTTTGACTAAAAAAGGGTTAAAGTAAAGTTTTTTTATTTTTGAAAAAATTTTAAATAAAGACCAATAAAAAATAAAAATTACAAATTAGGATAATAACAAAATGATTAAAAAATAAAGTAAGAAATAGAAGTAAAATCAATGTTTTAAAATTCAAATTGGAATCATATCAGCCAGTTATATCAATTCAATCATGACTTGCTTAGTAAATGATTTGGACAGAATCTCTGACTGAAATTAGAGTCTAACTAATAAAAACCGATAAACATCGATCAGTCTTGACTAATTTATTAAAATGAGTTTAGAAGGACTCAAAACCAAAAGAAAAAAATTTGTGTATTTATTGGTATGTCATACTTTAAACTTGAATTTGAAACTTCAAATTTGAATTTGTGTAACTTAAATTACTTCATATTTAATATGAAGTAGAGAATATTGTCAAATATTATTTTATTCTTAAAAATATTTTTTTTTTATCATCAACCAGTTTAACTGATAATTAAACCAGTTGAATCATGATTTGATGATTTTATCAGCTTGGTTACCCACATGAGTTTTAAGATATTAAGTAGAAAATAGTTGCAAAGAAAAAACATTATAAACAAATAAATATTGAATTTTGTGACTATCTTTTACTGATTGTATAATCTTTTTATTAATTGTCAATTGTAATATTCAATGAGTGTATACTATTGAAATGGGTTGTTATGATATATTATTTTTTTATTTATTTAAATGTGATGACTTCAACTTGAATGGGTTTAGTATTTTATTCTGTCCTATTTTTAATTTAGTCTATTTTTTATTATTTATTATTATATTTTATAATTTTCATTTACTATCAGTCATCTTCTTAAATTTCTCATTTGGAAATAGGAAAAGACAAATACAGAAAGCTAAGAATGGGGAGACAAGACCACCTCCCCTCACCTAACTTATTTTTCACTTATCTATGCCTTCAACATCTGTATTTGAATGCATGGGACGCAACTTTCGTCATGCCAGTAGTAACCTGTTTGGGTCAAGTTAAAGAAGATTCGCTTATAGTTAATTACTCAGCCAAACACCGCCTTAATGCACGTCATCTGGCCACAAAGAAGCTCACGTATATAAAACCAACCATGAAAACCAATGCATGCAATCTCAAAATTAAACAGAACAGTCCTCTTCTCTCTCTTCTCTCTCTCTCTTCTCTCTCCTCTCTCTCCCCTTCTCTACCTTTCTCTCTCGCTCTCTCTCTCTCTCTCCAGAAACAGTGAGGGGGAATGCTGTCTGGTTCGAGACCATTCATCCAAAAACGAAGATCTCTTCTGAATGATGTCGGACCAGGCTTCATTTCCCCAACTTCGCAGGCTCAATTTGTATATATATATGTCTCTGCATTAATATCACTTTAACAGTTCTTTTCATTTCTAGTATTTACCTTTTTCGGGTTTCTCACGTTTTGACAGTGAAGAAAGATATTGGAGAACACGAGAAAGAAGCTGTCATTCGTTGAAGATAGCATGTTTAACACAATTAACGTTGAACATAAGTTGAAGAAGTACTACATTTGATATTAGAGTTGATTTCCAGGAAGACTTTGTGAAGATTCGATCATGGATTGATCTGGAAAGGTTTGAATCGGTATCATCTCTAAAGCAAAATTCAATGAAGAGTTGTCAATTGGCATTGCATTTTGTTTTTCCATAAGTTTGTATTCAGTATTTTTCTTTAATCACTCAGGAGGTAGTTTTATTTACAAAGAGAAATTACTTCTTTTTTTTTGCTCCTTTAAATTTGTGGGATAGGGTGCATGTATTCATTTGTTTTTGAAAACTGTTGCAGAAATCATTTTTCAACAAAGGCCGCCTTTTTTAGAAAATAATAACGCTTAGTTTTCATATTTTGAAATCTATTTTTGCTGGAAGGTAAGAAAAGTTTCCAAGATATTCAACGTCTCCTATGTTCGAAAATAGAGGAAAATAAAAAATGGAGAACAGGATAAAGATCATAATGGAAAGCGGTTCGATATTGCTGCAAAAAAATGTGCATTTTTATAAGAAACAAAATAGATGGGACCCTTTCAAATAAGAGGGAGAGAAAAATTAAGTAATCTTTTTCTCGGTTATATTTAATTTAAATTGACATTTTGTGTGGTGCCAATCATAATCTTCTCACCAAATTCGTTGAAAACGGGGATGAGGTGTGTGTGAAACCATGACCACAACAAAAAAAAACAAGAATTTGAAAAAAGAAAGGGAAGAAAAACAAAGGTGGGATTTTGATCCTTTTAGCAGATGAGATGAGAGTAATCTTTTACTACCAAATGAACTTTGCTTGCAGAGAGTTACAAAGAATATAGGGTGGGAGGAAGCTTTCACTTTAATTATCTGCTTCATGAGAAAGTTCAGAGCTTTGAAGTTGCCATTGGAATGCTATGATAGCTGTGGCCTTGGCTCATTCCTAACTTTTAACTACCATGTGGGTCTGCTCTTTACTCTGTGGGTCACTACTCATTTGTCCATGGGACACCCTTACTACCAGGCCATGTGGCTCTGTTCTAGGCATCTTATAGTCTGTTTGGATCTGCTGTATTCTGGTTTATTTTTTCTGTAATTTCGTTTTTAGTTTTTGGTTTTCTGTGTTCTCTAAAAGGGTTTATGTTTTCACCCTGTCCATGGGATCAAAGACCTCTCTATACCCCCCATGTCGTTCTGTTCTAGATATGTCTCACAGGCATTGCCCACAAGAGTCATGTATCTGTGTGGTTCAGGTTTTAATCTTGTGGATCTGACTTAAACAGTCCCTTCAAATAGTTGAAAATATTTAGCTTAATGTAGTTAATTTAATGATAAAAAAGAATTGTACAATTCTTGTGAGCCAATCTTTCTATTGGAACAAACTGCTCTTGAGTTCTCAGATGGATGGTAATTGGCTATATATGGTTAAGCTCTAATTTATACCATCAATCCTAACTACTGATTGAACTTACATTGTTAGATACTAACTTCTAAAAATGTTTTTACAGTACGTTATTTATACTTAATTAAGTTTTGATATATATCTCTAATATTATAATTTCATCTGCTCACATTCCTGACATTGTCATTAAACCTAAATTAACAATATTCTTTCCTCCATCTTTTGTGCGGATTGGTTAGTTCAATCCTTTCATGAGAATGGCTTCATTTCAACCATCGACAACCCTAATAACTACATCCATGTGCGCATCTCCGTCATATCATTTTCTCTTACGTATTCAAAGAATAATTTTACTTGAGATTACTTACAACCTAAATAAATTTTTTATTAAAAAAGTATTAATAGATATTTTCTCTCAAACCCCAACCATAGGGTAATTAATTTGGGCTATACCTATTTAACACACATCTCAAATGGAAAAAAAAGAAAAGAAAAAAATGTGAATTGGGGTTAATCCAAATATTTGAATGGCTGTGTTTGTTAAAGACAAGTGTGGCATATTTGGTTAACTCTTTATGGCATCTAAAATTAAGAAAGGCAAACGTGTCATCATGATGTGCTTTGACAAGCAAATACAAGTGCCAAAGTTGAGCCCCAATCATAATGCACAATTCAACAAACTTTGCTTTCTCTTCTTCTCTTCTTCTTCTAAGCTCCCCCTGCCCCATTGATTTTTGTAGCCATCATTACCCGTACATTCGGGTCATGGAACACATACTTGGGTTTAGAAATCAAAGGAATATTATTGAGGTAAGTTATTTTGGATGGTTAAGATTATTTTAAAAATTAAATTTGAAATTATTCTTGACTTAAAAAATGATTTTAATTCATTGAAATAAATTGATGAATCATATTTTTTTAAAAAAAAAATCTTAATCAATTTGAAGTATAATACAGAAAATTTTGAGATTTAATTGAGATTGTGGGTCGTTAAATTGTTTTTTAAATAATTTAAATTTTAAAAATTTATGTAGAAAAGTTTAAAAAATTATCTAAAATGTTAGAATTGAAGAAACTTGATGAAATGGGGATAACCCCCAATCACATGGAACACACAAATAGGTTGTACTTTGGGTTCCTGTTGGAGTCAAAAGAACCCAAGAAGAGAGACAACTTGAGTATGAATTGTAGGAAAGCAATTGCCCTGCTCGATAAAGCCAACCCCAAAGTAGGAGATGGATTATTGTTGAGACACTTTTTCCGACTTGACCTCTCCCTTCAAATTCTCAAAAAAACAAAATCCATTCAAAACCGGAAAATTTTGAAACTTGGAAAAAGGTGTTTGGGAAGAAAAAAATAAAGGAAAATAAAGATTCAAAAGAGAAATTTTGTTGGGCAACGTTATCATTATCACAAAGGCCTTGCTATCATAAAGTTTGATTTAACCAAATGCTTCCCTTTTTCCCCCCTTCAACAAGAAATGTAACTAGCGAATACCAATTTATATTTCTCTTTGGGTAAATACTAACCCTCTCTTCTTTCTTCTTTTTTTCTTTCTTTCTTTCTTTCTTTCCTTTTTTTTTTTTTTAAATTACCCATGGCCCAAAACACAAAAAGCAAACTACTAGCGTCCCCAAGGAGTAAAGACTTTAATTGCTTCACAGTAAAGGGGCTCTCTCAAATGGACACGGAGAAGGACTAATTTTTTAATCTAAGCTCCTGAGTTAAGCTTATGTTTTGGTGTATCTGATTATTAAAAAAGAACAAAAGAATTGTGATCTTGCTAGATTGCAAATTAAAGTTTTTGTTTCTTTTTAAATAATTAATAACTATAGTAACACAAATTCAACTTGGATTTCTTATTAAAATAAAGTTGTTTACTGTAATTTATTATAACGCGTTAAAATAGTAATAGTACTTCTAGAAGAGAGAGAGAACAAATGTTATCATAGACTACAATAGTACTTCTACACGTATCGTCGCAAGTACCACTTATGTAGTTGTTGCCACAAATTTGCAATATATGAAAAAATTACCAACACAACAATACAGTGAGAGACAAATTAAGCATGTTGTGGTGCACTTTTTGACATTAGAATGATGGCCATGAAGCAACGCATGACATATATATGGCAATGCATCAACATGTGTCGTTAAAAGGTTTGTGAACTTCCAATGCCAATAGATATAGTAACACTATCAAGCTTTGCCATAGTCAACACATTGGATAACACTTATTATATATGCTATACATGGCACCATTATATGCGCGCTTTTTACGTGTTAGCAAAAATTATATCTTATCTCATAAAGTGAACGGTGATATTATATATTGGTATACTTAGCAATCGTCACTATATATTAGTTTATATTGTTCAACAAATTAATGTAAATTTCAATCTTTGTTATAAAACCATTTTTATGCACTTCAATACATATTGTAAGTAATTGAAGAATAATTAAACCATCTTTATTATTAAAATCCTATATAAAATATATTATCCAACAATTGCACAAATAAAGGAATACATAAGTGGATTAAAAAAAGATCTTAAGAGCCCTATAATGCAAGATGGATCGGGAATAAATCTTGTTGTTTGTCATACTTGTCAGATGGAATTAACAATAGTGTTTTAGCAGTTAGCCTATGATAAAAACATATTTTGTATTAGTAGAAATAGGAATTAAAGAATAATAAAAAAAATCAACTACTTATGCGCATAACTTAAGATTCGCGACTCCGATTCAATTATAATTTTATTTAGCACTTTATGTGTGTTTGGAGAAGATGTGTGTCAAATTTCACCATTTATTGAGCCAAGCCTTGACGTATATAAATTCTCATTTTTTATGGAGCAAATTTATGGTTTTAGCTATTTATGTGCATAAATCAATTACATTATTCTCCAACATTTCAGTGGTTGACATGTATTACAGAGAAGCATTCATATTTATTGGGCAAGGATGGTTTATTTGATCCCAGGAGATAATTTCTTAAGTTTATTGAATTGGATTTCTAGCTTTAACTACTTGTGTGCATAATTCAAGATCCAAGACTCAAAATTGAATGTAGAATTCTCTAACATTCGTACTGTGAAATTGTTAACAAGTTTTATGCTGATCATCAGGTCAATGATGTTTAAGGTTCGAGAGGTAATTTCTTAAGATTGATCTACTAATATGCAGAAATGTTTATTATAGAATGCATTTAGTCCACCAAACAAGTTGGACTTTGCATTGTTTCCAAAATTTGCAATATTCAATTTCTTATATCTATATTTTACATTGCAAAGTGCCTTCTCTTATGTTTGGGAAATTTATATAAGCATATGTGGAAGTCACAATTTTGTGAAATATAAGAGGTGGAGATCGATAATGTTTTATAAATACTTGTGTGAATATATGTCACGCCCGATCCGGGCCGTGACCGGCACTAAGGACCCCACCCTAATCAGCCTCAAAACACTCTCACATGAATTAAACCATCATATCATATGAGGTTAATGGAGTATGTCATACAAAATCAATATCAAATATAATCAGAATCTTGTCTAAGAATAACAAAGGAGTCTCTAGAGTATAAAACAGTAAATAATAAAATGTGCCCGTACATCGATCGAATTCCGAAACTCAATACAAATCCTCATGACTGGAATATGAACAGTCAACCTGATCTGGAATGATAATAAAAGGTGTGAATCGCGAAACTCAGTGAGTACAGATGATACCTTGTCTATGCATGTTAGAATATGTATCATGCCACAAGTACAAAATCATACATACACATATATACAGTGAGCAGTTATCAAAACACATATGTGAGGTATCAAGGTAATCAATCATCACATCGCATCAATCACAGGGGCAGTATACTCCTCACACGCTACAGTAGCACACCGTCGTCGGCTAGCCCTTAGCCACACAACTCATCTCATCGCCGGGCCAAGGTACTCCCCATACGCTACGATCCACGGTCTGTCGGCTGAGCCTGCATTCAATACAACCTAACAGTGCGTAACATGTCTGCGGCCTCTGCCGCCTGCGGTCCCTACGCCTCATCTTAGACCCAGGGCCCTCGCACTAGACAAACAGCATCGCTGTCCTCCAACTAAGCCACTGGCGTCCCAAAACACATCTCAATACCAACCTCATGTATAAAGTCAAAAACAGTTATACATACTCATATACAGTTTACATCTCAAAAGCAGTATCACAAACCAACATATCTTACTGACAGTTCATAAAACACATAACACATATTCTGAGTATAATATAGTCAAAAATACAGTTTTCAAACCACATAATCATCATGTCAGAAAAAACCACAGTATGAAAACACAGGATAGAGAGGGATCATCACTCACAGTACAAAACCAAGCCAATAGAGAAGTCCCGAGTCACCTCCACCTGACTCACCAGTCAAGGTATACCTCATCAACCGTATCTGTAGTCAAAACCACACAAAATCATCACCAATACAAAATTAGCACAAAAAATGGGCTTAGTTGCCCGAAACGGCTCAAATCCCATCTTGGGACCTTGGCACGCATTTCAAGGCACCAAAACCCATCACGGGACCGCACAACTTACTAATACCATCGATTCTTACTCAACAACCCTTAACAATAGTGAACCAACCCTTAAATCCTTAAACATAATGAACCAATCGCCAAAACCCTAACCGGCCTAAACTGGCCTAAAAACTATCTCATCCCGAACTTGTTTGGCCACGAAAACCTCAAAATCAGATTCAGAAGGCCAAAAATCCTAGGAACCACTATGAAACGATCAAAAATGGGTCAAAATAAAGTTGAACCGGCTAATTTATCATTAATTTACCTTGAACGGCCCGGTTCAATCAAAAACACTAAATTTTTAGTCGAACCGGACCTCCCGAACCCCAAACCAACTCGGTTCAGTACGTCTTTTCTCCCTGATTCTAGAATCGGCTCAACTTTCAAATTGGAGGTCATTTGACTACTGAACTTGCCGGTCAAACCCACTGGCTAATTCAGTCAACTGTTCTTTTTCCTTTTTTTTTTTTTTACTTACGGCTACGGCTCGGCTCGGCTCGGATCAACACATCTTTTTTTTAAAAATAAAAAAGGCCAGCTCGCCGCTTCCAGGCCGCAGGCCAGTTGGCCTATTGGCTAGTCCGGGCCCAATGGCCCGGACAGGCTTGCAGCCTGTTCAGGGGGGGACGGATCAGCCGGGTCCCTTCGTGCTTGCCTGAAAATTCCAGGTTGGCAGACCCGGTTTATAGAACCGGGTCTGTACAACCCGGAACGCAGAAATTTAGAAACAAAATCAAAAAAAAAATACCAAAAACTACTTACCTCCATTGATCAACACCCAAATTTGATAGATCTAAGCTTAACGAACATGAACATCATTTTTAATCGGAGCCAATTTGTCACGAACCCAAATCGGATACTTGACGGCGCAAGAGTCAGAATAAACCCAACTCATTCAAGCCTAACAGAAACACTGAAATTTAACTGAAAACAGAAAGTCTGATTATATACTCAAATAAAATCTAAACCAAGCTAACTGAAATATCAAACATAAAACAGAATCTTGTTTGTAGTCAAATGGAGCATACTAAAATCCAGGAATACAAAGTCTGATAAAAACTGAATAACTAACTCTGAACAGAAAAATCAAAACAGCTGATGACACGGACTCCTCTCAGCAAGTAGGATCCACTGGATCAGCATTACTAAAAATCTGGAAAAAAATAAGGGTGAGTCTATTGACCCAGTGAATAATAATCTGCATTTACAAGATCAAAGGACATGCATACAGTTATAACAGGAAATTTTTACTAAAACATATTTATTTTACCACACTTTCTATCATTTAGGGAGTCATTTATAATTCTGAACGTAACATATATCGGGAAATAGATCGGCGACACACAGTCAATCGATAACCAAGACAGCGACACACAGTCAGCTGATAATCAAAGCAGCGACACACAGTCAGCTGGTAATGGCAATAATGCCGGGTAATACATGGAACATGCCCTGATAATGAATGGCAACATTGCCCTGAAACTGAAATGGCAACATATGCCCTGAATGGCAAACATATGCCTGAAACTGAAATGGCATCAAATGCCTGAAACTGAAATGGCAACATATGCCTGAAATGGTTTGCACATCACCCTGCTAGATGGGGACCCGTACAGGGTGCAAATCATGCTAATCGTTTACTGCCGTCAGGCTGCAGTGTTCAAAAATCTGAAACTCTGCAAATAATATTTAACTGAATAATTCTATGTACTGATATAAAACTGAGTCAATTATAAATAATAGATAAGTTTCCAAAACAAATTTAGAAAATTACATGCATGTCCCTTGTCATATAATTTTAACAAAAATTTAATCAGATTTGCATAAAATCAGGGTAATAAATAAAAACAGATTTAATTTAATATGGAAAGCAGAACGGCTCATAAATACACATTACTACTCACAGTACGAAAGAAACCGAGAAATCCGACACCTGACGACACAGCTTAACCAGAATCGGGCGATCGATCTAGAATCAGGAAATAATAGTATAACTAAATTTATATTTCTGATAATAACAATTTAATTGTAAAAGTAAACCAAATTTATAGGTTTGCGTGCCCGAGCCCCTTATTATAATCATTTAATCCCGAATCGGTCAAATTCTTCACAAACCAAACATAAATGTCTTAAACCATTCCCTTAAAATATCAAACAGTAATTTTAAACCTTAAATAATCATTAATGAAGTAAACCGATCATTAAAGGAATGAACCGGCTATGAACCGGTTGTTCGGAGGCTAAACCGGCTAAACCAAAACTTAAAACATTAAACTAATCATGTTTTTATTTTTCAATATATTTAAATAACTTGGAATCGGGTTAAAAATGTCACGCCCGAACCCCGGGCCCGTGACCGGCACTGGGATCCACCGACCCCAGTAAGCCTCAACAAAACCAGTTGAACTCCAACTATAAAACATACACCAACAAGTGCAATAATATAACATCCAAAAATCACCGGGATCCTGTCTGAGAGTACAAGGAAGTTACTCTAGAATACAATCGGGTAAAGTTACAAAAGAGAAATGCCCGTACATCCATCAAGTCCGCTGTCGTTGACTCCACGTTGGCACGCTAACCGAGGTGAGTGTGTGTCAAAAGAATCTGGAATGTTTAAAACTATGAGTCGCGAAACTCAGTGAGTACAGATGATACCTAATCTATACATGTTGGAATATGTATCACGCCACAAGTACAAATCATTACATACACATATATACAGTGAGTAGTAATCAAAACACACATTGTGAAGTATCAAGGTAATCAATCATCACATCACATCAATCACAGGGCCAGTGTACTCCCTGCACGCTACGGTAGCACACGTCCGTCAGTTGAGCCCTTAGCCACAACAACTCATCTCATCACCAGGCCAAGGTACTCCCAGTACGCTACGGGTCCACCGTCTGTCAGCTGAGTCTGCCATCCCGTGCACACCACATCACGAGCCCCTGTCTCGTCTTCTCACAATCGGAGGAACCCACCATCTCGACGATCGGAGGAATCGCACTAGTGCATATCACATCCGCCCGCGGCCTCTGCCGCCTCACATCAGATGATACCATCCTCACATGTAGTCAAAAGCAGGTATAAACATACATATACAGTTCCCATCTCAAACAAGTATCACATACTAACATAGCTCACTGACAATTCACAAAAACACATAAAACATATCCCGGGTATAACGCATAATCAAAGTACGGTTTTCAAATCACATAATCATCATGTCAGAAAATCACAGTATGAAAACACAAGCATAGAAAGGTATCATCACTCACAGTACAGACGCTAAGCCAAATGAGAATCCCGAGTCACCTAGCCCGACTCAGTAGTCCGGGTGTGCCCTGCTGTGAATCTGCAATCAAAATCACACAAAACATCCTCCAACGCCGAAACTGGCACGAAAAACAAGCTCGGTAGCCTTAAACCGAACTAAAATCCCAAAATGGCCCCCTGGCACGCATCTCAAGGCAACCTGACCTGTCACCAGAACCTACGCGACTCAGACACACTGAACAAAATCTACTTAACTGCCCCTCAACCCTACGGACGCAGCCCCCACAAACCTCGAACCACAGCGAACGCCCCTCCAAAACCCTTGAACAGCTTTCTAGTAGCCCGTTAGAACTACTCCCAACTCAATCAATGGCCATGAAACTCTCAAAATTGGTTCAGAAGGCCCAAAAACCTAGGAACCACTATGAACCGGCCAAAAATGGCTCAAACAGTTCCGAACCGGGCCAAAAACCTAATCCTAAGCATCGGATGCAAATCGAGAACGGTTCACCTTGAAACCGATCACCCAAATACCACCAAACTTCACAGTTAACTAGGTTTTATCATGTTGAACCAGGAACCAGTCTCAAATTTTCCAAGAAACCGGCCTGAAAACCAGTGAACCGGTCACCCGAGCATCAATACACTAAACTGGTCGGTTCACCTCGAAACGGGCACCCAAAATTTCCGACCCACTTGGTCTGATAGCCCTCATTCCCCGAACCCAGAACCGGTCGAACCTCCAATTCCAAGCCAAAATGGCCACTGAACCGGCCGGTCAAAGCCCTTGGCCGGTTCAGTCAAAACCTTCCCATTTTTCCCTTTTTTTTTTTTTTAAGAGCCGGTTGGCTCGAGCCGCGGCTCGCGACTCGGCTAGCGGATTGGCTGGGGCTGGGCCACAACTCAGCCCCGCTGGGCCAGCCCAGCCCAAGGCTTGGCCCAGCCACTCAATTGGGCCGCCCGAGCCCAACTTAACTTATTCTTCTTTTTTTTTTTTTTTTTTTTTGCCCGTGGGCTAGCCTGCGGGCCAAGCCACCTAGGACTGGGCCCCCAACTGGCCCAGTCCGGCCAAACCCTTTGGCCCGGGTCAGACCCAACCCGGAGCCCGAACCCGAATTCCTCATCCGGGTTCGTCCTGTCGCCCGAAAAGCCAACCCGATTTCCCTGTCCGGGTCTGTAACAGACCCGGAAGCCCGGAAAACTACTCAAAGCCAGCTTTTGGGAACTTCCCGGTCCAATCGATGCTCCAGAACCCCAAAACTGATCCAGCCGAACCTCAAGAAGGCTTTAATCGGAGTAGAAAAGCTGTCCACAAGCTCGAAGAAGCCGGAGAAGCCGCTCGGTCCTTCGTCCATTCCGTCGGCAGAAAACAGAAAAATGCTTTACTCTACGTTGCTCAAAGCTCGCAATTGATTGAGGGGTTCGGTCGAGCTTTCAAATACACGCAATAACGTGCCAAAGCCGACTCAAATCATCACAAAACGTGGCCAAATCGACGAGGAACAGCATTCGGCCACTGTTCCTGACAAATTTTTACAAATTGCAGATCAGGTCCCTGAACCTCGTGTCATTCACAAAATAGTCCTGAACTATTTTCGCTTCAGTCCCAAGACAAATTAATTACTACAGATTAGTCTTTAATCAAATAAAAATTGAAAATTCTGGGTTGTTACATTCTTCCCCCCTTAAAGAAATTCGTTCTCGAATTTAAAACAAAGGAGAAAGATTAAATACCAAAAAGGTGAGAGTATCTCCTACACCTGCCCTTTTCAGACTCCTAGGTGACCTCTCCGAGGTCTGACTCCTCCACAACGTTTTTACCTTCAAGCAAAGCTATTTCACCCCTCAATCCAACATAACCACCAGTTCCTCCTCGTACGACAACTCTTGGGCCATTTAGACATCTTCTAACATAATCACTTGTGATGAATCGGCACGTACTTCCTCAACATAGAACGTGGAACACGGCATGTACCATCAGCAACTCCAAAAAGAGCCAAACAAAAATACTACAGCCCAACTCGACCCAAAATCTAGTACTCACCAATATCTCGAGGAGTGAGCTTACCCCTCCTACCGAAACTAACTATGCCCTTTGTCAAGAAAAATTCCTTAGAGGACGTGATCCCGTCACCGACTCCAAGGGTTGGAGTCTACAGCCACATAAGCCTTCTATCTGCTCTACGCCACATATAGTATTTCTCTGATCAACTGAACTGTATCCACCGCATCCTAAACCAAGTCCGGCTCCAACAATCTTGCCTCCTACTGCCTTAGCCAACCAATCAAGGATCTGTACCGCCTACCCTATCATGCCTCAACGGGCCATCATATGCTAGACTAGTAGCTATTGTTATTTGCGAACTTATCAACATCAGATACCGTCTCCAACAACCTCCAAAGTCCAAAAACACAAGTGCACAACATAACCTCTAACATTTACACAGTTCACTCTGACTGTTCACCTATCTACAGATTCGGGCCAAATCGACGAGGAACAGCATTCGGACACTGTTCCTGACAAATTTTTGCAAATTACAGATCAGGTCCTGAAACTCGTGTCATTCACAAACAGTCCCTGAACTATTTTCGCTTCAATCCCCAGACAAATTATTACTACAGATTAGTCCTTAATCAAATAAAATTGAAAATTCTGGGTTGTTGTTACAAAAAAGCACTGAACCGGTCCAAAGAAGCACTGAACCGGCCTTTAGAAAGCTGAACGGCCGGTTTAATGCATTTTTTGCCTTGAACCGGCCTTAAAACTCAATTATTTTTGCTAAACCAAGCTTTAAATAATTAAATAATTAATTATTTATACTGTCATACAATGAACGGGAATGAACGGTCAAAAACTAAGTGAATCGGCTTGTTTTTACTGAACCGGCTGGTTTTTATTTATTTTACCTGAAAATGGCTTGAACCGGGGCTAAACAGTAATATTTTCATTGAACCGGAATTTAATTAGTTAGATAATTAAATTATTTAATCAACCAATCCTTGAACCGGTGGAGAACCGGTTGTTTACTAGGTGAACCGGCCTCCTTTTAAATTTATGTTAATATATTTATTATTATTTTTATTCTGGATTTACAATTCGGGAACCGATCTAGTATTCCCGCAGCCAGAAACCACGTAAGACCCGAGTGCTTCGCAACCCGACGGATTTTGTAAACTAACAAGAGGGATTTGATCAACTTACCTTGGAATCAAAACCAGTGGGTGTCTGTCGGATTTGCTGGGCGATGGTGCGGTTGAATCAATCGGCCAACCTCTACGATTCTGATCCAGATTTCGAGCAACCCAGTTTGCCGACCTAACTGAAAACTCAGAGATTTCTGAGTTTTGGGAAGAAATTATTTGAAATTGTGTGAGGGTTTTTGCTTTGCCACTATCCTTACTTCGGTTTTTATAAGAATTTCGAGCAAATCATAGACGATTTGCTCGGATTCTAGGTTTCTAAATTGATGAAAAATTCAACAGATTTGAAATCTGTCACAGTTTTTGATCTCTTACAGATTAGTTCCCAGAGTTTTGATTTCTTCCAAATTTAGTCCTTGCTTTCCAGATTTCATTCAATTAAATCCCTAAAGTTTCTGATTTATTTTGATTTGATCCCCCTAATCTAGATTCTTTTTTATTTAATCCTTGAAGTTCCTAATTTGTTCAATTTAACCCAAAGTTTATAGATTATTATAAATACCCCTAAATAGGGGTATTACAGTTTTACCCCTTAAAATAAATTCGGTCCCCGAATTTGAAATATAAGAGCATTACTAACCTTTCGTCTCAAATAGGTGAGGATATTTAGCATGCATCGTCTCCTTTGGTTCCCACGTCGCTTCTTCATTTGTGTGACGTCTCCATAGTACTTTTACAGATATATTTCCTGGACCTTAGTTTCCTAGTCTGTCGATCGATATGGCTATGGGCTGCTCCTCATAAGACAAATTGACCCCAGCTCTATCTCCTGTGGTGTCAAAATATGGGAGGGATTTGGCAAGTATTTCGTAGCATGACACGTGGAACACCGGATGTATCGTGGAAAACTCAAGTGCTAGAGCTAGCTGATACGCTACTACGCCAACACGATCTAAAATCTCAAATGGGCCAATGTAGCGCGGACTAAGCTTCCTTTCTTCCAAAGTGCATAACCCCTTCATCGGGGATATCCGTAAAAACACATGCTCCTCGGCCGAGAATTCCAACTTCGTCTGCGCTGATCTACATAAGCTTTTTGGTGACTCTGAGCGGAGAGTAACCTCTATCTAATCAGTTGAACTTTATCCATAGCATCCTGTACCAAATTTGGCCCTAATAGCTTAGCTTCTCTTACTTCAAACCATCCGATCGGGGATCTGCAACGTCGACCATATAATGCCTCAAAAGAAGCCATCTGAATACTCGACTGGTAACTATTATTATAAGCAAACTCTATTAATGGCAAATACTGGCTCCAGTTACCGCTGAAATCTAGGACGCATGCTCGCAACATATCTTCTAAGATCTGAATAGTCCTCTCAGACTACCCATCGATCTGAGGATGAAAAGCTGTACTAAAATCTAGTCGAGTACCTAAAGTCTCATGAAGGGCTTCCAAAACTTAGAAGTAAACTGAGATCCTCGATCTGAAATATAGATGCTGGTACCACGTGAAGTTTCATATTTCTCATCTATGTATAACTGCGCATACCGGGAAAACATCGTAAGTGGTCTTTACAAGAAGGAAGTATGCGGACTTAGTCAATCTATCTACTATCACCTAGACAGAATCAAATCCTCTAAAAGTCCGTGGCAGCCCTGTAGCAAAATCCATGGTAATCCGATCCCATTTCCATTCAGGGATCTCTATCTGCTGAAGTAATCCTGCGGGTCACTGATGCTCAGCCTTACCTGCTGACAGGTCAAGCACCGAGATACAAAATCTGCAATGTCCCGTTTCATGCCCTCCAACAATATAGCTGCTTGAGGTCCTGGTTACATCTTGTAGAATCGGGATGAACGGTATACTTAGAGTTGTGAGCCTCCTCCAAATGGCTCTCCTTAAATCATCCACAACGGGTACACAAATAGGGTACTACACCTCAGAAACTCTTCAGTGTCAAGTACGAACTCAGCATGCTTCCTGTCTGGACCTCCTCCTTAATCTTTAACAACTTTGCATCCTTATACTGATTAACCCTTGATGAGCTCAAGTAAGGATATCTGAGTAGTCATGTGGCCATTAACATCCCAAATCGGTCTATCTGGAGTCATATACCTTTCGCTCCAGTCCATGTATCTCTCCTATCAACGATCGTCTCATTGGAGCTATATGAGCTAGACTCCCATGGATTTCCTACTCAATGCATCTGCAACTACATTTGCCTTGCCAAGATGGTATAAGATGGTGCAATCATAATCCTTAAGCAACTCCATCCATCTTCTCTGTCGGAGGTTCAAATCTTTTTGCTGGGAAGATGTACTTCAAACTCTTATGATCGGTTTATAGATCTCACAAGGCTCTCCATATAAGTAATGTCTCCATGTCTTTAGCGCAACACCCACGCTGTCATCTCTAAATCATGAGTGGGGTAGTTCTGCTCATGCTTCTTAAGCTGTCGGGACGCGTAGGCTATAACACGATCATTCTGCATCAGTACGCAACCTAGGCCCACTCTAGAAGTATCGCAATACACTGAGAGTCTCCTGTCCCAAACGGTAATGCTAAAATGGGTGCTGAAGTCAGACGACTCTTCAGTGTTTGAAAGCTCTTTTCACAAGCATCTGACCACTGAAATTTTTCCCCCTTTTGGGTCAACCGGGTCAATGGTGCAGCCAACTTAGAGAAGTCTTTTACGAAACGGCGGTAATAGCCAGCTAAGCCCAGAAAACTACGAATCTCGGTAACCGACTTAGGCGTAGGCCATTGCTGTACCGCCTGAACTTTGCTATCATCAACGGCAATGCCTTCCTTTGAGACCACGTGCCCCAAGAAAACCACTCTATCTAGCCAGAACTCGCACTTTGAGAATTTTGCATATAAGCGATGATCTCTCAAGTTTGTAATACCTCCCGCAAATGTGACTCATGCTCCTCGTGGTCTTGGAGTACACTAGTATGTCGTCAATGAAGACGATCACAAAACGATCTAGAAAAGGCCTGAACACACGGTTCATCAGGTCCATAAAAGCAGCTGGAGCATTGGTCAAACCAAAGGACGTCACCAAAAATTCGTAATGGCCATATCATGTCCTGAACGCGGTCTTTGGGATATCCTCAAATCTGATCTTTAGTTGGTGATACTCGGATCACAAATCAATCTTCGAAAAAACACACGCCCCATGCAACTGATCGAACAAGTCGTCTATCCGGGGCAGTGGGTACTATTACGTACCGTCGCCTTGTTAAGCCGCCGATAGTCAATACACAGCCGCATACTACCATCCTTCTTCTTCACGAACAAAACTGGAGCACCCCAAGGAGACGTGCTCGGACGAATAAAACCTTTACTCAAAAGGTCTTGTAATTGTACTTTTAATTCTTTCAACTCCGCTGGTGCCATGCGATATGGAGGTATGGAGATTGGCTGTGTGTCTGAAACCAGGTCAATGCAGAACTCAATTTCCCTCTTATGAGGGATACCAGGTAAGTCCTCAAGAAATACATCGGCAAACTCCCTAACGATAGGAACCTGCTCTATGCTCGGCTCCGTCACTCGGGTGTCCTTGATTAAGGCCAAGAATCCCTTACATCCTCTAGATAAAAGGCGATTCGCCCTCATATAAGATATAACTCGAACTGGGGCTATGCCATAATCGCCATGAAGTACTAGTGGAGGCTCATCAGGTATCTCGAACCTCACTGTCTTAGTATGGCAATCCAATGTGGCATAACAAGAAGCCAGCCAGTCCATGCCGAAGATTACATCAAAGTCAAAAATATCTAGAATGATCAGGTCCGCCATGAACTCCCTATCTTTCACCCGAATCGAACAGGATTTATACACTTGTAGAACTAAGACAGGCTCCCTTACAGGGGTGGCCACAAGGAAAGGCTGCTCTAAAGGAACGGATGAAGACTCGAATCGAGTAGCAAAAATCGGAGATACATAGGAGTGAGTAGATTCGGGATCAAATAATGCGTATGCATCAAAAGAACATATAGTAACCATACCTGCAACTACGGCATTAGATGCCTGAGCATCCTGTCTAGTCAGGGCATATACGCGTGCCTGACCTCTCCCGGCCTGGCCGCGTCCTCTACCTCTCGATCCTCGTCCTTGTGCTCGAGCTGGCTGATCACGATTAGGCTGAACTGTCTTATTAGGCTGGCCTGGTGCATGAGGGTCTGGCTATGGACAGTCCTTAATCTTATGCCCGATTTTGCCGCAACAATAACAAGCTCTATTATTTCTGCGACACTACCCCTGATGCTTATACCCGCATGTGCCACATGCTGGGGCATCACTGATATAAGTAGTGGACCTGTACTGCTCGGGTTGTGCCACACCCCTATTCCCTGTAGCTGGTGTAGATATGGCTGTTGATAGTCATCTCGAGCGTGGTGCCTCAGTCTGTGCATGTCGTTGAGGACCCTGAAATGTGGGACCTCTATATGAACTTTACCTCCACTAAAGAATCCCGAGGTCCTAACCTTCTTCCTAGGGTCCCTTACCATCTTCTGTTCGTCCTCTCGTGCTTCTATGGCTAGGGCAGCATCCACTGCCTCAGCATAAGTGTACTTCCCCATCTGTGAAGCCAAGGCCCGAAACAAAGGTGTCACCAGACCTCTAATGAATCTCTTAGCCTTCATAATGTCATCAGGTACCAGGTGCGGAGCATATCGAGATAAATGATTGAAGCGGGTGTCATACTCCGGTACCGTCATATCAGCTCCCTGTCTAAGGCACTCAAACTCTGCTGCCAGTTGGTCCCTCTTATTTGCTAAGAGGAACATATTCATTAATACGCTAGAGAACTCCTCCCACGTCATCAACGCTGCCTCCTTGGGCCTCCTGGATAATATAGTCTTATGCCAAGACCTCGCCAGATCATGTAGTCTACAAGTAGCCAACTCCACGCGCCTCTGGCTAGGGCAGTTCATCACCTCAAATATGATCTCCATTGAGTTTATAAAATGCTGCGGATCCTCAGTAGGCTCTCTCCCAAAGAAGGTGGGTGGCTTAAACTTAAGGAAGTCTATGACCTGGGTATCCAACTCGATCTCATGCTGGCGATGCCCTGAGGCCATCTGTGTGATAACATTATCGGTATGGACTTCATGTCTCCGCTGAACTAACTCCTGTCCAACCCTAAGGGAATCTCTCGAGTCCTCTGAACTGAACTCGGCTGGCCAACTACTCCAGCCTCTGGCACTCCTAGACCTGTGTCCACTGGGGTCTCGGTTCTCCCCTAGTCCAGTATACTTACAATCATGGACATCATGGCCTACTGTGTTCCTTGAATGCTAAGTAAGGTCTCAGCTAATTGGTCTGAAGTATTGGCAGGTGGGGCCGTCTCATCAGCCTCTGTCTGTCTGCCTTGACTAGCAGTTCTGCTGCGGCCCCTCCCTCCCCCCTATTTCCACCCTGTCCTCTACCTCGTGCAGGCACGGATGGTTGTCTGTCTGATTGTATCTGTGGAGAGGGCGGCCTATCTCGTGGTGCCTCAGGAGCAACTGAATTCTCGATATCGAGCTCCTGATTGCGATTCTCGTATGAAGGGTCCATCTATCAAGAGATTTCAAACAATGTATGACGGAAGTCAGAACGAAGGTAAGACTAGAAAAACAATCGAATTCAGAGAACAAAACTCCTAATCGCCTTTCTATGGCGTCTCGATTATGATAGTGGCCGGCTCACCACCACAATCGAAACCCCACAGATGAACGAGTGCTCCACTGACCACAAGAACCTAGAGCTCTGATACCAACTTTGTCACGACCCAAAATCGGATACGTGACCGGCGCAAGAGTCAGAATAAATCCCAACTCATCAAGCCTAACAGAAACACTGAAATTTAACTGAAAAACAGAAAGTCTGATATAACTCAAATAAAATCCAAACCAAGCTAACTGAAATATCAAACATAAAACAGAATCCTGTTTGTAGTCAAATGGAGCATACTAAAATCCCAGGAATACAAAGTCTGATAAAACTGAATAACTAACTCTGAACAGAAAAATCAAAACAGCTGATGACACGGACTCCTCTCAGCAAGTAGGATCCACTGGATCAGCGTACTTAGAATTTGAAAAAAATAAGAGTGAGTCTATTGACCCAGTGAATAATAATCTGTATTTACAAGATCAAAGGACATGCATACAGTTATAACAGGTAATTTTTACTAAAACATATTTATTTTCCAAACACTTTCCATCATTTAGGGAGTTCGTAATTCTGAACGTAACATATATCGGGAAATAGATCGGCGACACACAGTCAACCAATAACTAAGACAGCGACACACAGTCAGCTGATAATCAAAGCAGTGACACACAGTCAGCTGGTAATGGCAATAATACCCGGGAAATAACATGGCAACATATGCCCTGATAACTGAATAGCAATACATGCCCTGAAACTGAAATGGCAACATATGCCCTGAATGGCAACATATGCCCTGAAACTGAAATGGCAACATATGCCCTGAATGGCAACATATGCCCTGAAACTGAAATGGCATCACATGCCCTGAAACTGAAATGGCAACATATGCCCTGAAATGTCTAGCACCATCACCCCTGCTAGATGGGAACCCGTACAGGGTGCAAATCATGCTAACGTATACTGCCGTCAACTGCAGTGTTCAAAAATCTGAAACTCCCGCAAAATAATGTTTAATTGAATAATTCTATGTACTGATATAAAACTGAGTCAAATATAAATAACAGATAAGTTTCCAAAACAAATTCAGAAAATTACATGCATGTCCCTTGTCATATAAATTTAACAAAAATTTAATCAGATTTGCAGAAAATCAGGTAATAAATAAAAACAGATTTAAATTAAATATGGAAAGCAGAACGGCTCATAAATACACATTACTACTCACAGCACGAAGAAACCGAGAAATCCGACACCTGACGACACAGCTTAACCAGAATCGGGCGACCGATCTAGAATCAGGAAATAATAGTATAACTAAATTTATATTTCTGATAATAACAATTTAATTGTAAAAGTAAACCAAATTTATAGGTTTGCATGCCCAAGCCCCTTATTATAATCATTTAAATCCCGAATCGGTCAAATTCTTCACAAACCAAACATAAATGTCTTAAACCATTCCCTTAAAATATCAAACCAGTAATTTTAAACCTTAAATAATCATTTAATGAAGTGAACCGATCATTAAAGGAATGAACCGGCTATGAACCGGTTGTTCAGAGGCTAAACCGACCATAAACCGAAACTTAAACCATTAAACTAATCATGTTTTTATTTTTCAATATATTTAAATAACTTGGAACCGGGTTAAAAAGCACTGAACCGGTCCAAAGAAGCACTGAACCGACCTTTAGAAAGCTAAACCGGCCGGTTTAATGCATTTTTTGCCTTGAACCGGCCTTAAAACTCAATTATTTTTGCTAAACCAAGCTTTAAATAATTAAATAAATTAATTATTTATACTTTCATACAATGAACCGGGAATGAACTGGTCAAAAACTAAGTGAACCGGCCTGTTTTCTACTGAACCGGCCGGTTTTCTATATATTTTACCTGAAAATGGCTTGAACCGGGGCTAAACAGTAATATTTTTCATTGAACCGGAATTTAATTAGTTAGATAATTAAATTATTTAATCAACCAATCCTTGAACCGGTGGAGAACCGGTTGTTTACTAGGTGAACCGGCCTCCTTTTAAATTTTCTGTTAATATATTTATTATTATTTTTATTCTGGATTTACAATTTTGGACCGATCCAGTAATCCCGCAGCCCGAACCCACGTACAGACCTGAGTGCTTCGCAACCCTACGGATTTTGTAAACTAACAAGAGGGATTTGATCAACTTACCTTGGAATCAAACCAATGGGTGTCTGTCAGATTTGCTGGGCGACGGTGCCGGTTGAATCAATCGGCCAACCTCTACTGATTCTGATCCAGATTTCTGAGCAACCCAATTTGCCCACCGCAACTGAAAACTCAAAGATTTCTGAGTTTTGGGAAGAAATTATTTGAAATTGTGTGAGGGTTTTTGCTTTGCCACTATCCTTACTTCGGTTTTTATAAGAATTTCGAGCAAATCATAGACGATTTGCTCGGATTCTGGGTTTCTAAATTGATGAAAAATTCAACAGATCTGAAATCTGTCATAGTTTTGATCTCTTACAGATTAGTCCCCAGAGTTTTGATTTCTTCCAGATTTAGTCCTTGCTTTCCAGATTTCGTTCAATTAAATCCCTAAAGTTCCTAATTTATTTTGATTTGATCCCCCTAATCTAGATTCTTTTTTATTTAATCCTTGAAGTTCCTAATTTGTTCAATTTAACCCAAAGTTTATAGAATTTTATAAATACCCCTAAATTAGGGGTATTACACAATTAAGCTAGAAAAAGCCTCCAAAAAGCTCAAAAAGCCAATTGGCCACCCGCGAGCTCCGTCAACCAAGAAATCTTAAATTTTCTCCAGATTTTCTCTCTCAAACCTCAAATTGATTGAGGGAGAATGCTCTTAAAGGCCAAACTCACCAAAATAAGTCACCAATTTCTGCAAAAGCGGCTTAAATACGGCCAATTTCAAGTCAAAAGTTCCGGCCACCGATTTGGACCAAATTTTCTGTTTCCTTTAGATCCAGTCCTCAATTTTTTATTTTTCTTCAATTTAGTCCCTGACAGTTTCAATTAGACCCCAAACTTTTCAGATTTCCCAGATTAGTCCCCAAAACTCTTAATCTCACAATTTAACCCCCGATTAAAATAAATAAATAAATTTCCTATTATTTTTAAATTCGGGTATTACAATATATAATATTGTTGGAAATAGAATGCTAATTTAACTAAAAGCAAAATGAATGACATGGAAGCATTGGATATCAAGAATTAGGGTTATCAATAAGTAAGATTTTAATTTGAATCTGATTAAAATGTTTGATATATCAAATCCGATTATAAATATTCGTAATTCAAAATAAGTGGATCAGATATGAAATTAAGTAATTCGATTCATTAAAGATTCAAATCCGAATTTTAATAATACTTTTTTAATTAAATTAATAATCTTATATATATAATATTAATAAATTCAAAATTGTAAGAACTAAATTAAGAAAATCAAAAAATTCAATGACTAATATGATTGATAAAATACAGTTAAGTATTTAAATATAAAGAAGATTTTTTTTTATTAAATCAAATTTTTATATCAGATTTTGAATTGTTCATTAGATTTGGACATGATTTAACAAATATAAATTTTATAGAATTCAAATTGGATTCGAATATGGTAATAATTAATCAAGTTCAAATTTGAATGTGTCTGATTTGATTTAAATCCGACATATTTACAACCTTATCAAGAATCAAATCTAACACCAAACAATTGCTCTCCAAATCAAAATCATAAATAGGATAATAGCAAGTGAAATCTAAATACTTTGAGCTAAGACTGTAAATGGGTTGAATTTGGTTCAAATCAAGTAAATTCGAATCTAAATTTGGTTATCCATTTTCATATCTAATTTACTTATTTCAGATTATAGATATTTATAATAAAATTTAATCTATTGAATATTTTAATTAGATTCAAATATAAAAATTTAAATCAAATTTAAATTAAATTCACGTTAAAATCTAATAGTATTGTCCAAAGTTTCACCCCAATATTATATTAGTTACTACTAATCCAGAAGGCTTGTATATGAAAGCGGTATTATTTTGTTAACGAGTCAAAACAACTCATCCCAGCTTTTTCGCTGTTTATAGGTTTTCTATGTACTTGAACAAGGATTTAAGTGGTTAATATCCACACGTACCTAACAATTCTATGCTGACGGCTGAGGAATATATATAAAATAAATAGGACGTGGTGGATCCACCAGCCCAACTGCCAATTTATATGATTTGAAAATATGTCCTTTTCTATTATTATTTAATCAAAGGTAGATTTGATGAGCTGTTTTGGATTATTTTATACATTTGCATTATAGGTTAATCTTACGTAGATACCATGTAAATAATTGGTATTATTGGTAATGATTGGCTAGAAATAAATATCTATTTAAAAGTTTTTATACTTATATATTTATATAAAATAACTGTTGTTATTAATAGTTTTAAAAAATTAAAAGTTGGATTCTAAAATAGAAATGTATTATAATAAGAAATTGAATGTATTTATAAAATGTGTTATAAAGTTTTCAAAAATAAAGTAAAATCGATGTTATAGATATAACTTTTGTAATTTATTTTAAGAAAAGAAAAAATTTTGAAAAAAATTAAAAATTCTGAAAAATTTTATGAAATGATTTTGGAGTTAAGAAAAAATCTACTTAAAAAAATTCATAACAATTTCTATTTGATTCCAATAATATTACTCAAAACTTAATACCATTCAGCTAGTTTTATAATATACTTCTAATTGTACTTTTTTTTCTGCTACTATTTCCATACTACTATATCCTAAGACCCAGTTTAGTTGGGAAAATAGTAAAATGTAGAAATATATTTGGCAGAAAAAACAGCAACAAAAAATTGCATGTGCCTGAGTGTACTGTGTCACGAGCTCCTATCGAAACATGTTTAAACAACGTGGATGTCTCGGCATTTAAGGGCCAAAGCATGCCCGCATCAACTACCCAACTCTCCTGTAGCTTATAAATCTTCATTTCACTTTAAATAAAACAAAAAGATTAATTCACACTAATATAAATATAAAAATTTTATACTAAATTTTACATCATTAATTTGGTTAAAATTAATAGATGAAATTAATTAATATTTTTTTAAAAAAGATAACTATAAATTAGTTATTAGAAAATAGTTATAATTAATTTCATCCATTAATTTTAACTAAATTAATAGTATAAGATTCGATATAAGTGTTTTACACTTACATTAGTATCAATTAATCCATTCCCTAAAATAAATATTTGAAAAAAATTATCAAACTTAATGTCTCAAATAATTATTTTTATTTTCTTTTCACAATTGACACCAACCCATATGAACATGACTGCTAATGTTTGTTTTCATTTTTTTTAAAATTTTACATGTATTATCGTTTATTTTTATAATTTGAAACTAATTTTATTTGAAATATTATAACTGTTCCTTTCTAAATGTACATTTTTATATATTCAAATTTGATTATCTTTCATAAACATAAGAGTATTCTATTATTTATACCGCACTTATTTATTTGGGAATGTCTGATTTACCAAAATTTATAAATTTTTAAGTTTTATATTTTAAAATTTTTATACATAAAACTTTTTTTATAAAGAAAAAAATTAAATTTTAAATTTTTGAAAACATTTTTCTTTCACAAAAATGAAATATTTAAACTTTAAAATTTATCTTATTCAACAAATCTCTAAACTTTCATTGGCTGATATACAATCGTCTCTTTTATGTATTACTTATCAAGTTATATTATACAGTTTCTCAAATTTTTTTAATATATATTGATAGCTGGATTTCTTTATTAAAAAAAAAGACATTATTTTTAAAAGGCATCATGTTGAATTTAACGCAAAATAAAATGGCGTAACCTCCTGTCTCCATCTGTATATATACCAGTTTTTTTTTTTTTAACCAAACATTAAAATGGAATTTGGATTTAAAATTTATGCAATTCTAGATCTAATTCCAAATCCCATTCTTTTTTCTTACCAAAAATAAATCGAATGGGTGTTTAGTTAGTCAGAGTTGTTAAAATTTTAAATTTTTATCTTGAAATATGATTTTTATAAAGTTTAGTTGATTGAAAAGGTTTTAATTTTTTATTATCCTAAATAAATTGAATATAAATGTAGAAAATTTGAATATTGAAAAAAATAAAAAAAAAATGAAAGAGGCCTAAAAAATAATAAATCTAACTTTTAAAAAAGTTTTTTTTTTATTTTTCTTGAATTTTTAACCTTTTTATATTAAACCAAATTATGTTAAAACAAAATTTTTAACTTTTTTTATATTTCTTTTTTCTAGAAATGAAAATAAA
The DNA here is from genome assembly GCA_911865555.2 of Thlaspi arvense. Classification (NCBI taxonomy): domain Eukaryota; kingdom Viridiplantae; phylum Streptophyta; class Magnoliopsida; order Brassicales; family Brassicaceae; genus Thlaspi; species Thlaspi arvense. Next base: position 26,767 of record CAJVSB020000072.1, read on the forward strand.
AAAATATGTTTGGTTAATCTATTTTTAATAAATTAAAAAAGAAGGACTGATTGATTGAAATTAGGATTTTAGGATTTTTTATAAGAGTTTAGTTGAATAAATTAGAAATTCTAAAATTTAAAATAAAACTTAAAGAATTTAGGAATTATATTAAGTAATGGAGAAAAGATAAGGAATCAAGTAGCAATTTCACAAAATTGCTACAGTGTTATCCTCAATGTCCAAGCAGGTGATAATCAAGTCTAATAGACCCTTTTCATACCAAAATTTAATCTGTTGCTATTCCAAATTTTTTCAAAAACTTTTTACATGGTTTTACTTTATGTAATCAATTAATAAAACTCTCAAAGTAATTTGAAAAAATTGTAATTCTAAATGATGAATTTCAATGACATAGTGGTCCAACGAGCACAAGTCCAAACAATGAAAACATTGAAGAGTCCAAACAATAAATTTTGAGAAAGAAGAAAAAGGTGCTAGGAAGAAGACAACAAGTGGTTTGATGGACATAGAGCTCCATGGACAATATGTGAACAGAGCTCCATTGTTGAGCTTTGTTTATAGAGTTAGAGCTGACAAACAAGTTTTGCCCGAGGTGCTCTGTTCACAAAGCAAACAAACAAGTTCAACAAAGATAATGGACGAGCTCTCTTCAGTGTACTTTGTTTGCACTTCATCGGTCAACAGAGAGAAGCACAGGTTTTTTGGCGAAGAAGAGAAAAATGCGCAAGTGAATAGTAGCACGAAAATAAGACAAACAAAAAATACACTAAAAATTTATATAATTACAAGTATGTCTCTGCAAATTTTATTTCAGACAAAAAATACTGAAAACAACTTTCTATTGTTTTTACTTTTTAACTTTTTAGAAAATATTTTCAAAAAATAAAAATGAAAATGATTTACCAAATGTAGTTTTTATATCATTTTCTATTTTCATTGAAAATGAAAATAAAAAACAAGTAAACCAAACATACCCTAACTTTTTAGATATAACCAAATGACAAACTTAGGTACTGATCGAAAATAATAAGAAAAAATCATATGGTGCGGTGGTGATTGACTTGCTTAAAAATCCAAATGATTAGGCTCTTTAAGCTTTTTAATTTGGTATTCATGTTTGATTTTAATTTTTTTTTACCTTTACAAATATTTTTATTTATTTTATAATTTAAAAAAATATTATAAGTATTTATTTTTAAAAGTACTTTTTTATAAATTTGAATTTGATTCTCTCTTTTAAATATGAAAATATCTTCTTTTTATTTTTTTTTGGCTCATTCCTAGTGTCTGACTTCATAATTCCTCAACCCGCCCCCCGGGCCGGGGTGGGGTTGAGCATTTTCTTGGAGTTTTTTATTTTTGGGGCAGATTAGTTATTTCAATGTTCAAGAAAATAAATAAATCGAACTCCGAAGGACCCAAAATAGCCACGTGTCACAATTTGAGTGGTGCCCATCATTAGTTCCCTGGTAACTGAACGCACCTGATCCAGGGGAATCTTTGGCGCCAATAGCATGTTCAGCTAACAGAGAGCCAAATTCTTATCCACGGAATTTCGCGCGCTCTCTGAACCAGAGAGCTCCCATTTCGACGCGCACGTTGAACACGTTGAAATGCGTAAAATCACCGGAACTAACCAAAAGTTCCACGTCACCAAACGGAAACCTTCAAATGCCGATTAATGCCATCGTCGGTGTCCCTTTGTCAAGCCTGCGGACGTAAACTACTCATCATAGTCAACTGGTACGGTTTCTACGCCGCCCCGTCACATCACCGTTTAGTCCCCCTAAACTCGGATAATCATAATAACAATCTCCAACTATTCAGGAATTCTATATTTGTTCCTTCATATTTTAGATTTTTTGGCATGGCTCCAAACTAACCAAATTGAATCAATGTCTACAAACTAATCAAATAAAGTTTGAGATTTAATTATCTCCTAATTTTCATCAATTATATAAATATAAGTGAAGTAGGTTAATTTTCTTATTAATATGGATAAATCACAGGCCACGTGGGCAATTATAGGCTTTTCTCCCCTAAATTTGCGTTGATCTTGACTAGAGTCCTTATATCATTCAATTTAATTGGGACCAAATTAGAAGTAATCATTATCGAGGGATGTCGTTGTAATTTTACCCCAAAGCTCCGTCATCTCTTTCTCGCTCCCTGACGCTGTAGCTCTCTCTCTCTCTCTCTCTCTCTCTCTGGGGTGTCCTTCCAGGAACTGTCTCTGTGATTAATCGGTTCAAGTTCCATGGCTTGATCCTAACCCGTCTCTTTCTGTGTATATATGCCGAAGTAGATACATATATATAGGTAGAACGACCAGAAATGGATCATGAGGGTTCGTTCAATTTCATGGACGTTGTGAAGAGGCCGGAGATCGTGGAGACTTTAGTCGACATATTGGTATGCGCAGTCCCGATTTGGCTCGCGGTTATGATAGGGCTCGTGATCGGTTGGTCCTGGCGGCCCCGCTGGAGTGGGCTAATTTATCTCGGGTTCAGGTCTAAGCTCCGGTTCGTCTGGACTGCCCCGCCGGGGTTCGGAGCTCGGCGCCTCTGGCTTGCCTTGACGGCGATCTCGGCGTTCTCGGTTGGTCGGAGGCTCTGGTCCAGGTTCAGGGGGAAGGGTAAAGATTCATCTGTCACCGCGGCGATGTCGACTCCGGAGGGGCCTCCGTCGCCGGATGTTTCGGTGGGTGGAAATGACGCAGAGATTAGGTAAGTTAGTTTCTGATTTCTTTTTTTTTTTTTTTTTTTTTTGTAAATTCTCTTTTTTCAATGTGGCTAATGGATGCGAAATTTGCGGATCTTGGTATGTAATTCTTAGGGTTTGTTCATAAAGCTATTTTTAGATTGTATGAATTCTGATGTTTGGAATGAGTAATTGAGAACTACTTGGTTCTTTTCAGTTTCCACATAGTTTAGAAGAAAGTGGAACTTGAATACTGTTGTGCGAATGCAACATAAACTTGCGTAATAGTCTGACCTTATACAAAAATGTTCTTGACGTAATGGGGAATTTTGGATAATGCATCATCTGAGAAATCAAAATGTGAGTTGTTAATTGCTCATGGCTTTTACATGCCGTTGGCTCTGTTGCTTGTTTATATGACAAATGATGTGAGAAATTGATTCTTGATGATGTTGGCAACATATTTAGTTGGCATGGTCAGAACCTGGCTTGCTGTTACACTATGGTGCTACTCATGTTACCAAATGTAAGCTTTAAGTGTGGGGTTGTTCTGATAACTTGCTGGGCTTTTGTCAGCAACCGTGAGGAATTTATATTTCCAACAATATGGCATACTAGAAATAGTAATAGCTGCTATTAATTTTGAGGAAATTGATGGTTGTCAACCAGAAATAAACTGTATCATGTTTTTTGTAAAACTATTCGAGTAATGAAGCATTTTGTTTTCTTTTGTGTTTAGATCAATTCAATTCAGTACTGGTTTCTCAAATTAATTTTCCATCTCCCAGTATTAGATGCATTCAAACTCTCAAAATAAGGACAATTTGTATACCTTGATCTTCTGAGAAAGTCTTCAATATAGGAAAACAAATGTTAGATGATAAGTTTGGGATGGAGGGAAAAATTGTACCGTAAAATTGATGGGTTTTGCTTTCACTTCATTCAGATGCAGATATATTCTCCCTTGCGAGTATTAATCAAAACTAAGGTGAGGGTTTAGCCACTAGAAGCTCTGGTTTTAGGCTATAAATTGAAATGTGGCTATGAATTTTGGAAGTTGAAGTGTTGCATTTATATGTAAATTAAGGAGCAATTACATGTGGAAGTGTGTTGGAGATACATGTTTACATGTGGAATTCGAATTTAGGACCATGGAGCCTCTACCATAGCTTTTTTCTTGAATAATTCACTCTGTGGCAATTAGAGTCATTCCCAAATATTCAAGCATATTGTGTTTAATATATTGTGATATATTCCATTCAAATTGCCAATCAGGCCATTGGTCAGTGTCACAGATTCTACATCGGACACGGTGAAGGAGGGATGGAGGGATACTGGGTTATAAGAGGGGGCCACTAATAGGTGCATTTTTTGGGGAGAGGGGAGTGACCCCTTGACAAGTCGTATGAGAGCTTGGGGGACCAGTAATGATGATTGTTATAGTTTGAGCAGCAGAAAATAGGATAATAACAGTTGGCATTAAATTTTTTTAGTGCAAGCACTTGTTCATAATTCTTTACTTTGTTAATTGCTTATGTTTACTTCTGTTTTTTGGTTAAATGAAACTGAAAACAATTAAAGTTTAGTCATTTTGTATCAAGTGCTTTTGTTATGAAGTTGAGGACCTTGTCTTGTAGGATATGTCATGGTACATTGATGTTAATTTTCGCTTCACAGGCCGAGCCTTGGAACTTCTCAACTGGAGGATGTCGTCACAGAGAATGATCTTGAACACCTATTGCATCTTCTTGAAAGCAAGGGAGGGGAAATGGATTGGCGAAATATGATGGAACGCTCTGCCTCAAACATGACCTACCAAGCTTGGCGCCATGAGCCTGAGGTACAGTTGACCTTGAGTTTTGAAGATGTGCAAACCGTATGCTGGAAGATGGAAATAAAATATGGAAATTACTTTTCATGAAGTCTGACCTTGTAACTGCATTTTCCTATCTTTGAAACTCTGGAAGTAGTCTGTATAGTCTTGTTTCTTTTTGTTTTTATTTTTGTTCTTATTCTTGCTCATATATATATATATATATATATATATATATCCATTAAATTCAGAAGATTAAAATGGATCATCTCCATGAGGAGCTACCACTTGAGCAATTCTAAAAACACCATTGTAATTATCCTTTAGATTGGGAAGTGGAAACTCTAATTCTGTAGTTGTCTTTTCAAGGAAGCAGAACACCCATGTTGGACATGATGGCTTGGTCATGAATATAGGATATTTGTGCTGTGAATGGGTACACTGATTTCTCTCTGTAGAGAGCCAACAGGAACAACTTCATTTCGAAGGCCTATTTATAAAGCTGAATATCAAATTCTGAAACTTTAAGCACTACATTTTTTGATATTGAAATAGTAATGCAGTCAGTTTTTTACAATTTAAAAATATATGTAATACCTTGGAATGGAAATGAAAACTATCAATTATGAATTATGTTCATCATTTGGCAATAAATCACACCTGTTTCAATTCAAATTCCAACCCATTTTCATTCAAAGTTTCTGATTTTAGTAATTGGATTTTGATTGAACATTATCAATAAACAGTTAATTCTATAATATCTGAATTCTGAAGAAGTTCTGTTTTGAGTGGTTAATTGTTCCATCAAGCAAGCCCCATGTCCTACCAATTTTAGGCAGATTGCTGGACTCATTCCTGTAGGTTACTGCTTATAATTGTTGTGCAGCTAAGTTGTCACAAGTTTCAATGATGCCCGATAACTTCGTTTATTTTATCCATATTGTATTCTGAAATTTTTAAACTCTATTGACTTAGTATATAGCACTTCAAATTTTTAACATTTTGCTTATCTATTCTTATTGCTGTTGTAGTGCTGGTAGAGGATTTTGAGTCGTCCTTCCAATCTTATTTAAAAACTTTATCCTTCAAAACCTTAATTGTATATTATCTATCTATCAGACAGGGCCAGTGGCATACCAAAGCAGAACTGTCTTTGAGGATGCAACACCAGAGATGGTGAGAGATTTCTTCTGGGATGATGAATTTCGCCCTAAATGGGACCCTATGCTTGTGTACTTCAAAATATTGGAGGAATGTTCTCATACGGGAACAATGATTGTCCATTGGGTCAAAAAGGTAAACCTGAGTATATGATCCAGTATAAGTGAACTTTGTTCTGAAGCTCTTGTTCCAGCAGTGTATTCTTTATTAACTGATTTTTTTCCTTTTATGCAGTTCCCTTTTTTCTGCAGTGATCGTGAATATATCATTGGTCGGAGGATATTTGAAGCTGGAAAGATGTATTATTGTGTGACAAAGGTTCTAATTTCATAACTATATACTCTGAATTGCATAAAACACTGCTCTATTCTAAGCAATGTTGCAGTAGTTTCCTTGACTTCAAATGGAGGATGGATATCTCAATGGTGCTACAGGTTTGACTAAGTTGGCTTATATAAATGTTTTAATTATGGTGAATTATAGGAACTTGAAAATTTCTAAAACTTGTGTACAATATATTCATAACTACAAGCAGGCTGCATAAGGCAGATTGATCTGATCAGGAGAAGTCTGAGTTATCTTTTGCTGCTTTTCCTTCTGTGCTAGGCTAAGGTCTGGAGACTGGAATAACCTGCTATCCATTTCTATGAAGTGCATATCATTTTGTAGCCCATATAATTGCGAGTTGCACTGATCCATGGACCACTTTTGTCCTTCAGTATCTGTAATGGAGTACAATTGTCACTCATCCAGTACAACAACATAAATTTGGTTACCGTCAACAGAGGATTACAAGCCATTAAACTGTATCACCTGGCTGCAACTCAGGCGGTTCGTGCATGGAAAACCTGATAAAATGTGGAGCTAGGATTGAATTTTCTCATCAGCAAGCTTAGAATTGTATGGGGCTGGCAGCCCAAGGCCAACCAAGTCTATCTTGTCACATCAATATACGTATTATGAAATGGTGATCCAGTGCATGAGGTTTTCCCATTTTCAGGTTTGCAGAGGGTCCAATATGCATAGCTTTACTCAAAGTAGGGGTTGTTCCCCCTTGATTTGACCCTTTGAAGTTTAAGTCACAATGACCCAAATTCGGGGCTTATGATTGGCACTAGGGGTGGAATTACCAACCCTAGTATGCCTCAGAAAACACTACAGAACTAGTGAAGTGCAGGACTCTCAAAAATATTTTAGCGGACAGAAAATAGGACGTAAGCCAATTCTGATAACTTGTCAACAACATTCCTATCTTATTCAACATCAACGGCAGGCATCATATAAGATTTCCTCATACAGAAACTAGTATACATATCAAGGTCACTTTCACACTTAACAGATACAAATCAAGACCAATTTCACACTTCTTAACACATACAAATCAAGATCACTTTCACACTTCTTAGCATAGAAGGGCCTGTTTGAGGCTAATGGAGTAAACTCTAAAATATTAGTCCATAACATATACAGTAGGTTTGAAATATCCAAAAGTCTCAAAGACCACCAACACAAAGGTAGCCCATATATCTTGTCCAGCTCGCCACAGAATTACTCCTCTCAAATCAGTCAGCCAGGCTGGAAGGATTATCAGCACTAGGATCTAAAATGTTAAGAGATGAGTGAGTTTGAAAACTCAGTAAGTAATTATACACATTCTAGACATGTTGGGACAAGCATCTTGATAAAACTTTTTTCAGAAAATTTTTGTACAATTCAGAATCACAGGTTTCAAAACAACTCAGATATTATAATATAAGTCATTTACTCGCAACAGAAATTTCATAAATAGTATAACTTGTTTAACCAAGATAGAGATTTCGGAACAGTTTCATAATCAGAGATAGTATGGGAGTACCACAATCATATCATATCACAATCACTGAATCAGAATCCTCCAATAAAGAATCACAATCCTCCCTCAGAGCCAGATAATCACAATCCCTCCAACATGAGCAGAACTTATTTGTACATGTGGACCAAACACGATTAGCTAGCATCTCCCCTGCTAGCTAGGGTCTTGATTGATATGCACCAACCCTAGCATCTCCCCTGCTAGGTAGGGTCCTGATTGAGGTGTGCTAAGGCACACCAAGCCTAGCATCTCCCTTGCTAGGTAGAGTCAGAGTATAAAATCTCCCACCACACTATCATTCAGAGCAGAGTCAGATCAGATGAATGTACATAATTAGATTTTCTTTTCAAGCGAGCAACATATGCATTTTTCAAATTAGTTAATCAATGTCATAAAAACAGTGGTACAGTTCTGAGAGAAAAGGTCACTTCAAATTTAATATAGAAAACATAGTTTGTGAATACTTGTCCAAGTTTTTTAGTTCATAAAATCATTAGATCATTTTAATAGATTTATATCAAATCTTTCATTGAAGCACATCCAATCATATAGAATCAAATAACATAGTGGTACATATGAAAACAGATAAGCATGTACTTTGTCTAGAATATTTTAACAAAACACATATTCAAGATAAGTATTATCACTCAAGTACACTGGTAAACAGAGAGCAATAAGAGGTTATGTTACAGCACAGCCCTCAACACCCAGATGCGAACCTTCCAGGGAACCTATACACTCAGAAACATATAATTAGAATTGCCAACAGAGTTTCCATGTCAAGACCTTAAGCCCACACTAGCAGAGATGTTGAACTAAGTATAAACAGAGGTATTAATGTATAAGTGGGCTGTCTGGGTAAATCCCGTAAGGTTACACTATGAACTGGCAATGGCTATGTCGTCTCAGTACCCGGGGTAATCTGTAGACTAATTATGTAATACCGAATAGAGAGGTTATTGCATGCCCTATATGCAGGTTATCTTATATGGTTACTCAATATGACATTAGGACTGACCTGCAAGATCTCAAGCGAGGTAATCTCATGCTTGGAATGAAAGTTATACAACAACCCAAAACAATTATTTCTCAAATAATCAAAGACTAAATTTCCAGCATACCCTCACAGCACCTTGCATATTTAGGTGCTCTAATCCCTATTCATTTTAATAATAAATTCTCTCAACCGTTTATACAAATTAGATCACTTCACATGATCAATATGATTCCGAAATTCTAGAAGTAAAAAGGGTTGCAGATTGATATAGTTTTTGGTATGGGGATCTTCCTTAAGCATTAAGAGTTAGCCAAAATTACTCCTTGGCCCCTCCACTTCCTTATTTCTTACTAAAGCCTTAGACCAAAGTTTTGCTCTTTCCATGTCCTTAACCTTTTAATTGTTTCAATTCGGTCCCTAAAACATGATTCACCTCGAATGATTTCTCAAGGATCATATCTGCAGGTGGGGTCTTATAGTCAATATATATACAAGTTGGATTGTTTACAATCTATGTTGTATTTCATTTGCTGGAAAAAAGGAATTCTTTACACTCTTTATTTTTGACTTAGCCAAGAGGTGGTGGGTCTAATTGGGTTCAAATCCAGTAGTAACAACAATTCTCTCTCCCTCTGTGTGTGTATGTGAAAGTCAGTATTCTAATGTCATTCTCAATCACGTGATCTCACTCTTTAGGCCTCTCCAATGCGCGCGCACGCATGTGTAGAAATACAAGTCAGTATTCTGGATTGCTAATGTCATTCTCAGTCATGTGATCTCACTCTTTTCGCCTCACCAATCCACCAAGATCATTTTTTATGTCACATCTTTTTGGCACCATTTATATTATGCAATAAAAATGCTTTATAGCATCCTCTCAACACAGTTTTACCCTAGAAGACGGCAGAAATATATTAAAGAGTTTTGATCTTTGTGATGCAACATGGAAATTAGATTAGGTACCAAAACCAACACTCCTACCAAAGTGCAGATAACATAGATATATCTGTGTATTTGTCTTTTTGTAAATAAGAAATCTTGATGTTGTGATGGGTATTTTGACCTAATTTGCATGTATAGTTTAAAATTTTGTCTACATTTATTCAAATCTGAATTCTATTTACTTCTTAGATCTGAGATTCTTACTTGTACTGGTACTGGTCCTGGTACTTTGTATATGGTTTCGTCATCAATTGGAACTTGATGTTTATTACTGTGAAATTAAGAGAAAATCCCCGTCAGTTTGCCACTAGGATAAATAGATTCTCAAGATGTAACGAGTAATCATGTGGACATTTGATGACACAGGAATGGTTAGATATTCATCTAAAAAGTGCGTTCAATACTATTAACTTAACCAGAAAACTACATGTAGAACTTTCACATTATTCATTATATCCTCTGAGACCTTATAATGACCATTTTATCCCAAAATAAGGAATGATATTAGAAATATAGATATTTTTCATTCCCATCTTCCAGGAAATGTGAGTAGGTAAGCCCAGTCCTTGGACAGACACATTGCTGCACCAGCACCTGCCCCTCATGCTAAGCCAATGGAACATAGTTTGAGGATATAGCAAACAAGATTTAATTCCAACTACTTTCTACTTGGATGATACAGACCCAGTCTTCTATTGGCTCTTTGCTGTTTCATCACAGGATTTTTGTTCTGTTATGGTTAATATTTTATAGTCAATTTTGAGTACAAAAATAGACCTTTACACTGCTTGGATGCAGATTTTTGAGTGAAAGGAGAAAGAAAAGAGAAGGACTGTTTTGTTTTTACAATTCTGCATGCTAAGCATACAAAATTTTTACTGTTTCATTAAGACTTGTGTTTATCATCAACTTTTGATATTAAACCACCAGAAAACAGTTAGATATTTGATTTTTTTAGTTTGAATTTCAGTTTCTGCAATTTTTTCCACTTACAAATATAACGAGCCAGGAATTAGGTCTGATCTCAGCCCCTCCTGGCACTTTGGATTGACAGTGTCGGTTTTGATTTAAGAATCTCTAAAGGCCATCTTTATCTTTTCAGGAGAGCAGTTCTAGTGTGTGGATGGATATGTTGATTTTGATTTGTAGTTTGTCAGTCCATGCAAGTAGGGGTTTTCATTTTAATTAAGAGCTAGAAATGTGTTATAATTGAGGCCCAAAGTATTTATGCTTTGTCAAGGAGGCAGACCAGCCTTCTTGTTGAATTAACAGCATTTAGACTCGTTACTTATATTGTATATCCTACTTAAATATGTTCCTTGCATTACATGTGTTTTTATTTTTGAGGAAGTCTATCCTACTATTAAGAATGCATATCAACATTTCTTTGAATATCTTGCTTGCATGGTTTTATGCATATCCACCATAGGTGTATATTCCATCTCTTTTAATATGCAGTTTTTACTATTGCAGGCGGTGCCATATCCAGCTTTGATGAGGTGTGATAAGCCCCGGCGAGTGGATCTTTATTTCTCAAGCTGGATTATCAAGCCCGGTAATCATCATCAAATACTCATGCAATTTACTATAGCTTTATGGTAGTCTCTGACTCCATGGGATTGTTTGGTGACACTCTGAAAGCAGCAACTTTGATATATTTCTTTTAGCACTGTTTTCAGGGCTTTTAGGGAAACCCTGAATCATTTCAACAAAAAAGCCTCAAATCAACCATTAACATCCAAAAGCTTCTTTATTATAGGAATTGAAGGAAATCAAACATCCTAACTTTAGGCTGTTATCCTTTAACAATGGGGAAAAAAAACTATGTATTGAAAAAAAAAATGAAAAAAAGATTTACACTTACAGAAAAATAATCCCTTTATCAAAATCCAAGTTTTATCTTTACTTTTGCATATCCCATGCAGTGCAATCGCGTAAAGGAGATGGACAGTTATCTGCTTGTGAGGTAACTCTTGTTCACTATGAGGACATGGGAATCCCCAAGGATGTGGCGAAGTTGGGAGTCCGTCATGGATGTGGGGGACTGTAAAAAGGTTGCACACAGGCTTTAGAGCGTATCAGCAGGCAAGGAGATCAGAGGCACCGCTGTCTAGGTGTGCACTGATGGCCAGAATTACTACTAAGATTTCATGTGAAGAAAATGATGAATCTTTGGCCTCTTCTGGTGAAAGGAAAGATCAAACAGTGACTGTCCAAAGACATGGAAATGGTGGTGGCATCGATTGGAAATGGGTAGTCATTGGTGGTGCAGTGGCCGTGGCTTGTGGACTTCATAAAGAAGCCATAGGAAAGGCCTTGATACTTGGGGCAGGCCGAAGAATTGCTGGAAGGTGAGACTCAAGGGAAGAGTTTTACCTTCTTTAGCTTTTTGAGGATATGCAATAACTCTTTTTTGCACATTAGTGCTTCAATTTGTCATAGATCAATTGACTGATCATCATTTCCTAATATTGTTTTCGCTCTCCGACGGGTTCACGTTGAGACTGGGGATATCACAATTGTTTGTTGAAACCAATACGAGTCCCAAATTCATTACATGTAACTTTAGCATTGCACCATGAGAAGCATGTTACTTTTTCAAGTATTTTACACTGGGGGAAACTGTTTGGGGGCTGATTTCGTCAAGGACTGGCAAGCAATTTAGGCTGTCTGGTCAAACATTTATGTTTTCCCTCGCTGCTTCTTTTAAATGGAAACCAATGATCCTGCGTTCGCCTGGTTTAACCAAGAAATTGTTCATGGTATCAAATTTGGGGCCAGCCTGCTAGGGATGTGCGGGTGCACTGATTTTCTCATTTACGTTATTTGCTCATTTGTTTAGAGGGGTTAAGGTGGTGTTTGCTTCGTGTATTTTTTTGATTTTAAATTTTTCTTTGTGACAAAAAGTTTAGCTTTTTTGTAATTTAGATAATGTTAAAAATAGGGTTTTGTGAATTTTAGGAACTTTATGAAATTTTGAAAAGCGTGTTTCCGTGGGCCTTGGGCCTTGCTTGGTTTCCTGGGACGGAATACTTCACTTAGAGAATTTTTTAGAATTTTGTTAAAATAACACTTCAAAAACTTCAACCAAATATCAGAAACAACACGGTGAAGCAAGTTTCTAATTAAACCCTTACTCTATGTATGGTACACATATTTACACATTATATATATATTTAGATATATATGGTTTTATTAAGAGATAAATGTTGAATGTTTTTGATAAGATTGTTTATTTAATATCATCCAGTAATATGCCTTTTCCGATTTTTGTTCAGTCGGACTTTGGTTAATTTTAGTCAGCTAATATATTGAGTAATTAAATATTTTCATTTCAAGATTTGATTTAGAACTATAGATTATTCTTTTAGACGGTTACATTCAGATATTTGAAACAACTTTTCTTTTCATGTCTTTGAATCGTAAAAGAAATAACTAATACTCATTTCAATTTCATGTTCTCCCTGAATTTTATTCACTTGAAGAGGTGGGTATTTGATTTAGAAAATATAATTTCTTTTTGGTTAAACAATGCAATTTTATTTATCATCTACTCTTTTTCTTATTCTTTAGATCGAAAATACAACATAAATGAATATATTCATCTTCTCCTAACACGCCGTCTGAGTGTCCAAGTCTTGGCTGTTTGAGGTATGTATCTTGAAGTATGCCAAAGTTTACAAATCCTAGAATCACTACTTCAGGTTTCAAGAACGATCAAATCATCAAACACATTTTCCGAATCAAACCTAAACTCCCAGATTCCTAGCAAAAATCATTTCAAGAATAAGATAAAATCACAGTGTAGTGCAGTCTTCAGCTACCTTCAGCCTATTCCAATGGCCTTTCTATATAAAAGCAGCGGTCTAAAAAGGCAAGCTTAAATTTACTCTTTAGAAGGGTTGATCAAGAAACAAAATCAGATTCGATCCCATAACTTCAACCTTTGATGTAGGAGAATCTCATTTCCTCTCTACAATTAAGAAAGAGGAGAAGATGGTGGTTTTGCCTAGACCATCCAACAACAACGTTTGGTTTAGCCTGCCCATCCAAAATCTTCATTTTCCTAGTGAGATAGGTATACTTCATGGGGCTATATACAGGGGATCATTGCGCTCCTGTATTAAAACAAACCCTAATGAGTAGGGGTGTTCATCAAATTAAATTAAACCAAACCAATTAAATCGAATAAACCAAATCAAACTACGATTTGGTTTGATTTTATTTAACTCATGGTTTGGTTTGGTTCGGTTTAAGTAAGATCATTTATTTGCGATTTGGTTTCCGGTTTAACCATTAAACTAAAACGCATAAACAGAACCAAATCATAAATATGATATATATAGTAAAGAGTGAACTGGCTAGATTACCCTAACCCTAAACCTAACACCTGCTCCCTTCTCTTCTCTCAGCTTTGTGGTTGCTTTCTTTTCCTTCGCATAGTCGCAACTCTGATCTCGCTCACAAAGCCATCTTCCTTCAATTTCGTTGTCAATTTCTTCATCTCAAAGCCTTATTCCTTCGATTTCGTTCTCCATTCTTCATCTTCTCTCTCATCTTCTTCGATCTTGGCCACTCCTTTCTGCTCTCTCCCTTTGCAACTTCATCTTCTCTTTCGTGTAGCTTCAATTTTGTTCTCCAAACTACCACGATGTATGACAGTGATGACTCCTGCATCTACAGCCACTATCTCCCCCAAGAGGATGTCATAGGAGCAAATCCTTCCTAGAGTTCCCCTGACCTAGTATAGACAAGTTCATCCTTGGGAATTTTTTTTAGAGTTTCTTATTATTTTTTAAGTTTATTAAATATGGTGTTTTCCTTTGAATCTGCTTCTCGTGCAAGAACTTCAAATATTCATCTGTTTAGATGAAGCGAATGGTTTAGCTATTGTAATTCTGAAATTGTGCTTAAAATTCTTGAAATTCCTTTGGCTTGATGCATCTTGAGGGCTTGGAAGCATTAGTAAATCCTTACCCTTATTTAGAGATAAGTTTAATGCAAATGTGTCACGCCCCAATCCGGGGGTGTGACCAGCACTAGGGTCAGCTTACCAACCCCAGTCAGCCCACAACCAGGTTGAAATAGAAAAGCATCACAGCAGTACAACATCGAAATGCAAGTGTATATATATACACGTCAAAAGTGTTTGAGGGATACAAGGAGCCACTAAAGTACAAATAACAGAAATGATACAAAAGTGCTCGTACATCACAGTGAAGCAACGGAGGATGAAATCGACCTAGAAGCTACCGCTGCGATCAAAACAGCAATCTGAAAGGGGGAGCAAAGGAATGAGTATAAAACTCAGTGAATAACAGTAAAATCTAGACAAGAGGGGACATGGATCACGGTTTAAGAAATACACATATGTTCGCATAACACCAACAGGTATATGTATATATGCATGTCGTTCACACACAAAAATCAGAAACAGAATGTCAAACACCTGTCAGAGTATCGGATCTCATCAGAAATCATATCATACCGGGATCCTGTATCAGAACTAGAGCCAGAAATCACAGATGGCACATAGTGTCGGAACACCCCCGTGTTCCTAAGAAATTGGATCACAAAAACTCTCGATAGGTAACTTTTAAAACACATGCATGACTAAAGCACACAAATGTATAAGTACAGAAATATTTCCAAAAACTCATAATTTAAAACATATAGATACATGTCCCGAATTCGAATATCAGAAATCAAAAATCAAGTCCAAGAATCAGAATCCAAGAATTTGTCAGAAAATCGAAATACGGATGCATGTATAGAAAATACTGTCACTCACCTGGCATGCTAAATGAGGCACCAAAACTTGTGCTGACGGCTCACTACTCAATGTGTGCCTCCTCCGGAGTATCTACAATCACCAAATCGAAAGTCAAAATCGAAATCGGGTCTTACTCTAAAAGACTCAACTCTCGAAAGTGGGCCAGGACCTCCCCGTCACCAGGCCCTTTTACACGTATCCCGAGACCCCTAGGCCTTATACCCAAACCACTCTAGGCTTGAACTACTAAAACCTGAATTAAACGCAGCCAAACTCCACCAAATCGGGTTGAACCGAGCCCATTTCCCATGAACTAAGCCGAACCGGGCTCAAATCCACAAAATAGGGTGAACCAAGTTTTCTCCCTCTTAACCCATGAAGAACCGGCCTTTAACTACCAAGACTCGGACTGAACCGGCCTAGACCCCCGAGAAAATCCACTGAACCGGGGCCCTAAACCCCTGAACCGGTCTAAAAACAATAAAAACCGATCGATTTAACACTTTTCCCCAAAAATTCCCTTAAAACTAGATGAACCGGGCCGGTTTACCACCTAAAACCGGCCCAGGCACACTCCCCAAGGTTCCTCGGGTCGGGAACCGGCCTTAACTCCTTGGTCCAGGCCGGTTTGAGACCTGAACCGGCCCGGTCAAAGCAGACTGGGCCAAACCGGCCCAGTCAACACTGGACAAACCCAGAAAATTCCCAGGTCTGTCTTCCTCGCCCGAGACCTGGGTTGCAAACCTGGGTCTATGACAGACCCGAAGGCCCCAAACCCCCTTAAAAGCCCCGAAAACTTACCTCAACCAAGCTGAAGTCTCCCAACAGGATTTTCGAAGCTTGTAAACCTCATAGACACGATTAATCGGAACAAAAAATTCAACTAAAACAAGATTTCTCCCGTTGGCTCACCCGTGGACACCGCAACCCTTCCAAAACAATTTCTCCCTCTATTCTCGAATTTTTCTTGCTTAATCTGTATACCCAGCTTCGCTTTTGTCTTATAGATAAAGTTACAAGGTTACTTTTGTGTTGTTTCAATCCTATTGGAGCAAAATTCATTCGGGTTGTTCGATCGGTTTCTGGGTTCTTCGGCTTTTTTTTTTTTTATAATTAACCGGGTTATTACAAAATGCCTGATGTGAACCTTCAGTAACTTAAAAATTATTAAGCATGTAGAATCTGTATCATCAAAAGGAACCAAAGACTAGGAAACTCTGACTTTTTTACAATTACTTCCTTTCTGATTTATTTGTTTTGGAAATTTTGGGTTATCAAACAAAACTCCAAATTCATTATCAGCAACTAATTTGTCATGTTTTAAACTATAGTTAATTAGTCCTTCCCATAAATTCACAGTATGGCCCAAAAGTTTAATGCCACCATAATTATTGAAACATTGAACACCTCTTTTATATCCTTACACATAAGTACTAGAATACTTCTCTCCTAGATCCATAAAGCATTTGTTTCGTAATTAAAATTTTACAAAGAAGTCTTTGTTAACCAATTTATGCCTATATGTTGCTTCTTCCTTTGATTCAAACTTCCTATATTTAAAGATAGCTTCACATGATAGCATTTGTGAGACAATTCTCTATTATCAATAATCACCATCTCTGTCTCCTAGGAAATAGAAAAACACGATCAGTTTTAGATTGATGATGGAAAGTGTAAGGTTGATAATGTGTTTTTGTTTCTAGTCCTTCCTGAACTGCTATTATAATTTTGAAATTGTGCTTGAAATGGTTTAGCTTCTTCTGCAAAGTGTTTCTTTCTTTGAACTTCCAACTTCAAAGCCTCATATCTACTAATGATAAGAAAGTTGCACTCCTCGTGAAATTGAAACTAAAATTGAGAGTATGGATGCACACACTAATGTTGGTACCAACACTCTTACAGAAATTAATACAAAAACGCCCAAAAGAGATGACTCTGAGACATGGACCTATTTTACTAGAACTCTTGTCCCTAATGGAAAATCAACAAGATGTACTTGTAATTATTGTGATAAAGATTACTCATGTCTTCCAAGAGTAAGAACTAGTACGGAGTGGGTACATCTACATAAACAATGTAAAAAGTCCTCTTTATATAAGGGTCATATGGAGAAGGGCTAATTAACTCTTCAATTTCAAAAAAATACCACTGATGATGAAAAAATGACAAATGATCAAATTCTTGATAACAAAAGCTATAAAAAGGCCTTGAATAGAATAATTATTTTAGATAAGCTTCAATTTCAATTTGTACAAAAACCAGGTTTTAGAATGTTTCATGAGCAAATTATTCCTAAGTTTCAAATTCCTTCTCGCATGGCTGCTACTAGGGATTGTTGTGTATTATATTTGGAAGAAAATGACAGAAAATATTGTTGTCAAAGCCTTTGCAAAAAGTTTTCTTAACAATTGATACATGGACATCTATTCAAAATCTTACTTACATGTGTCTCACAGCTCGCTTCATAGATGAAGGTTTCCTTAACAACTGATACATGAACATCTATTCAAAATCTTACTTACATGTGCCTCACAGCTCACTCCATGAATGAAGATTGGAACTACCAAAAAAAAAAAAAAATTAACTCTTGTCAAGTTGCAAATTACAAAGGGGAAACAACTGAAAAACTCATTGAAGAATGAGTGTTTGAATGGAAAATAGAAAATGTCTTTTCTGTAACTGTGGACAATGCTAGCTCTAATAATATAGCTATTGGATTTTTGAAGAAAAAGGTAAAATATTAGAAAAAGGATATCTTACATGGAAAGTATATTCACTTTATATGTTGTGCTCACATACTAAATTTTATTGTTAGTGATAGTTAAAGGATCTTCATGAATACCATTTCTAGTATTTGTAATGCTGTTGTGAGGTATGTAAGGTTTTTTCCTTCAAGATTGATTAAATTTAAGGATTGTGCTAAGCGAGAGAAGTTATCTACTATTGGACTTGTATTTTTTGATGTCTCGACTATGTGGAATTCCACTTATTTAATGCTAAAATCAACTGTAAAATTTTAGCGTGCATTTGAAAGATTGAAAGATGAGGATGGTCACTATTTGATATATGTTTTGGAAGATGTAGAGAGGATATGAGCATCTCAAAAAGAAGATTGAGATAAAGTTTCTATTTTTGTGAAGTTCTTGAGTGTGTTCTATGAGATTGCTTTGAGAGTGTCTAGATCAATTTTTGTCACTAGTAATGCTTTTTTTCATAAGTTGGCTATGCTTTAGTCTAAATTATATGCATTATATGACATGGAAGATAGCATTCTATGTAACATGATACAAAATATGAGAGCGAAGTTTGAAAAATATTGGGGAAAACTTGAAAACATCAATCAAATTTTGTTTGTAGCTGTTGTGCTTGATTCCCGATATAAAATAGAATTTTATCATGGAATTTTGAGAATATGTATATTGTTGATTAGGTTATCATATTGTCTGCAATGGTGAAGAATGTTCTGAGTGTTTTATTTCATGAGTACATGATGAAATATGAGACCAAATATGGTCAAATAAGTGGGCAAGAAACTTTGATGTCTAAACAAGTAACAAATAAGATAGATAGTCGTTCTCTTTGTATTAACATGTTTAGGCAAGCTATGAAGAAAAGGATGGGATAGAATTTAAAAAATGAGGTTGAAAAATATTTAGCTGAAAAAATTATGTCAAAAGAAGAGAATGGATTTGATGTGCTAAAATGGTGGAAAGAAAATTATGTCCTTACTCTTAAATGGATTTGACTGCTTGTGATGTCCTTACTATTCTAGTTTTTACATTAGCCTTAGAGTCGGCATTTAGTACTGGTGGCCTAGTACTTGATCATTTTAGAAGTCTTTCTTACTTTTAAAATGGTTGAGACTCTTATTTGTACTCAAGATTAGTTGCATGCATGTAGAATTGAACTTAAAGATAGAGAATTTGTAGAGCAACTACCGAAATGGGAAAATTTTGAATCAAGTATTGTTATGAATTTGAATACATTTATATATGTTTTTATTTGATTGTTAACTAAATTAACTTGTCAATATTTGTATCTTTGATTCTTTTAAATGTTTTGCTATTTGAATTAGCTACTACTAGAGAGCAAGACTCGGTATAAGCTACATGTAACCTGGAACAAAGGTATAACCTTTCAAGATGGGCATACCTTCCATCTAGTCATAAGATAGATAATTAACTGCCATTGGATGATCCTCCTGATCCTCCACTTTTACTTAGCTTTGATCTTCTTTGTTAATTTGATTTTTGATTTTTAATGTTGTGCAACGTATAGCATGATAAATTTATAAAAAAATTCATTTCATTTCCCTTTTTGCTTTGGTTGGCACCTCTTTTTTGCTTCTATAGGCACGTCTTTTCCTAATAGTTCTCATAATTGTATTTTTCAAACTTGATTACATTTAAAGTGTAAGAGATAAAGGAAGGGAGGGAGGGCCAACAAAAGTTGACTAAAACAAATTCTAGTCATTATTTTCTATATACTAGAAAGCACATATACATGAAAACCTACCAAAAATAATCTGAATTTACCTTAGACTTGCTTGTTCTCTCAAATTCATGCTTTCATTTACCTATTGATTAATGTAAATATAATTAACAAATCTTCACATTTTATTGTTACATATTATATGCCACTAATACGTGAAGTCTATCTTCATAGATCTTCAAAATTTACGAAAATACTTGTTTCCACTGTCGTTAGCGAAGAAAAGAACAAATATACAAAACTAATATATTTTTTTTTGGAGGAATTAACTTTAACTTTTTACATTAGTTCCAACTCATATTATTTTTATGATTTCAGTTTGGTTATGCTAACATTCATGATACTTCAACTATGAGCTTGTTTGCATTTCCACCATATTGGTATTTGTGATTGCTTCCTCTAAGAACTGTGCCAACTATTCGATGAGCAAACACAATGATAGTAATATTTCTTGAAGCTATTGAAGCTTTGACATTAGCTATGTTGATTTGGCAATTTGGTCAATATATAGTTATACTGTAGTTATACCTTTAGCATTTTACTTCCTACTATAATATGTCAGTTCAAATTCCAATCTTGTACACTTGTGTATATGGAGATATGCTGTAGTTTGGTCAATATTTGTTTTATGTAATGACCAGTGTCATTCATTTTTCATGGTATGTGACACTCATTTGACCAATGGCTAATGTTTGTTGAATGCTTTTTTATATTACTTAGCAATTGCATTCAATTGAATTAATTGTTATACCAGTTGTGCGATTATAAATGAACATATTCAATTAAATATATTGAAAAAATTTTAAATGTCCAATTTCTTGGGGAAATTATGCCAAAATTTTTATAAAAATAACGAAGTATAAATTGTAATTTGAAACTGAATCAAATTATGAACCCTCAAGAACCAACAGTTCATGGTTTGCTTTGATTTCCAAAAATCACAAATCGTAAAATATGATTTGATTCAGAGTTGAGCCCCCAAACCAAACCAAACTGAATCACAAACACCCTTATTAATTAGGTTTATGAAACATAGTGGTCGTCGACACTAGTGGAAATTGGAATAGGTGAAATATAAAATAAAAGTGGCAAGGGTAGTTTAAAAAATAAAAATTAGGTAATACTTATAAAATATCAAGAAAAACACTCTACTACTTTCAAGTTTACTTAAATGGCACCTAACTTTATTTTTATTATAAAAAATACTTTCTTCTTTAACTAACTATTGTCTAACGATTTTGTTAAAAAGAAAAAAGATAAATATAACCCAATTCCACATGTTTTAATTACCTATCTAATTAAAAATTAATATATTATTTATTTTATTTAAAAATTTAAACTTTTAATTTATAATTTTTAAATTAAATTTTAAAACAATAAAAATGTAACCTTTTCATAACATATTTTACTTTTTTTCTAAAATTTTATTTCATGTATTTTAATTTTATTTATTTTTTAAGTCAATATGACAATCAGCCTCTTTTTTTAACCTAAATGTTACTCAATCATTCTTATTTTAGCATTTAAAATAAATAATAAAATAAAAAATATTTAATAATTAAAAATAATAAATTAAATTATTAAAAGTTATATTTTTAAAATAAAAAAAAATCTAAAAAAATAAGTGAATTAAATAATATTTTAATTTTGAATTATATGAATAATTAAAATATGTGAAATTAGGTTACTTTCTAGTTTTTTTTCAACTAAACTATTAAACAACAATTAATTAGTAGTTATTCAAAGAGGAAAAAGTATTTTTTTAAGATAAAAATATGACTAAGTGTTATTCAAATAAACTAGGAGAGAAAAAGTATTTTTCACTCTAAAATATATTAAAAAGTGGGAGATAAAATTGTAAAATAAATGTTTAAAGTATAATTTTTGTAATTTATGATGGATAAGCTTTTATTTGTAATACACTAATATGTCTTGAAAGGAAAAATGAGTTTTGTTTGAAGTAAAATAAAGGAAAGTAACAGGAGATGTAATTTTTTAAAGTAAAAGACTGAATTTAACCATGAGTAGAATAGGTCATGGTTAAAAATTTATTTTTACTTTTTTATATAAATTAATTATTATTATTTATTATAATAATATTTATAAAACTTAATATGTGTATATATATATATATATATATATGCTGACATCATTTTTAATGTTAATATATTTTTAAGGCAGATTATTCAATTTCAGAATATTATTTTATTTTAAAATAGTTTTTTTGCTGATTAAATTATCATAGTTTGACAATAACATAATATAAAATATTAAAATAATAATCAGTTAATATTGAAAAATATGTAATAGATTTTCAACATCAATGAGATTCAAATATGATTCTTTTCCCCTCTCTTGCATGTGTCCATATTAACAAAAATATTTATTAATTAATTTTAAATTTTGTTTAAAATTAAATTATATTACTCATATTAAAAATAAATTACGATCATAAAATTGTTATACAAAACAATATAAACAATATAAGTTTATATTTATTTTTATAAAATATGATTTTTAACATTTAATAATTGATATGAGTTGATTTGCAATGATTTTTAATAAAAATATTTATTACGAGTTATAAATATTGATATTTTTACATTGAAATTTTGAAAATATAAACTAAAACTCTCTGTCAAAACAGAATAGAATGGGTGTGAGTGGTTTTTTTTTTTTTGTAACAAAAGGGCAAAAAACCAAGAAAAAAAAATTAACTGGGTGCAATGGCTCCTAACATATCCAATCTCAAAAGATTTCTCAAAACAAAAGTGGGAAATACTCAATGTTTCAAACTAGCTCAAAGGGAAAACTATATTTGTTTATATAATTAATATAAAAATTTAAGATTTATCTGTTATGATTGATTTTCACTTGTCACTCGAGTTAGAGAAAATGTTAAATTTTTTTATAATGAAACTACCAACGAAATTGCACATTTGCTACCCTATGAGAGTGCCTAACAATTTTTTGCAATCCAATTCAATGATAACTCTCCTTATTCTTAGATTTCCAAGTTATGAAAAGACCTTCCTACACACCTCAAGTCTCAGCCACAAAAATAGAAAATTGCCTTAAAAACTCTAATCCAATCTCCATCTCTTTCCCTTCATTGACCTCCACGATCTAGTTTTCTTAGAATTAGTTGTAACAACTCTATCTGTGTTCAACTTAACCCGACCAACTCTCGAGGGCACCATCTCTCTTAGACCATATTAAAATCATTGTGTTTGTCAGTAGAATCTTCACTTCTATGAGGAAGACAAACTCGTATCTACCAGCTGATAATTCTCTCAAAATCTATGTCTTTAAAATTTTTTTACAAAAATACTCTTATTTCTTCGATTCCAAATATGTCAAACAGTAATAAACCCTTTATATGCCCCAAGGCAGGTGGGAGTAGGCTTTGAAAAGGGCACTTGAGGTCAAATTCGTGGGTCAGGCCTTGGGCTTGGCCCATCAGGTTGAAATCGGGCCCCGTTTTGTGTATTTCTTCCTTAACGGCCTGGCCCAGCTTTCGGCCAGTTGGGAGAGAAGGACATGCTTGGGCCTTAGGAAGCCCACAGCCCAGTTCCTGTTTGCATTTCAATTCTATTATATTATTGTCAGGGGCTGCCTGAATTGCTATTTGAAATCTCAAGGAGAGGAAATAGAGTAGGGGTGGTCAGAAAATCGTTTTCGATTGGGAATTTATTAAAAAAATAAGAAATTATGCAAATAAAATTGAAAATAAAAATAAATAAAGGACTAAAACCCTAATAATTTTTAATTTTAGTGAAATCCAAATAAAAGCTAGCTAGATAAACTTCAGATGAAAACGAGATAGAGATTTTAGATTTAAAAAATAAAAATAAAATTCTCCAATTTAATTAAAAAATTTTCAGTACGGTCGTCATCTTCAATCGAATGACAGTGCGGCATGTAACTATAACACAGCAGCGTGTGATGGATCCAACAAATGCAAGATGGGACTTGTGACTTTGCCTGCCCTTACAAGGATGATATGGTGTGAATCAAGTAGTGAGAGTTTAATAATACCTAGAAATTGGGCCCGCTGCAGCCTAGGATTAGGACCAGCCATTAGTATTTTTACTTACTATTCATTTATAATTAATATAATACACAAAAAAATAATATAAAAATATTATATATTATATTTTTATTAAGTTTTTAATTGTTATTAAGCATATCCAACATTCACCTTTTTTTCTGGGGGTTAGGTGCAATTAAAATTTTCAAACGTAGGGCATTGTATGTTTGATTCAGTTAGATTTTAGGTATTTTTTAAATTGAATAAAATATGTTAATTTTTTAAAAATTTAGATATAATCAATTTTTAATATATATTAAAACTAAATTGAACTAAATATGCTGCCATCGGTCTGATTTAACTTGATTTGTAGACAAAATAATTAAGTTTTACTTGTGTAATAACGAAAAAAAAAGTTATATAATACAAATTTGAAATTTTATCAATTTGGTATCTAATAGAAGAAAAATATCTCTCATGCATGTCATATTGTATTCAATTCCGTCTAGTTCAATTCAATTTACACATTTTTTAAAGAGAAATCAAAAATTTAAATGAATTTATTAGTTTATTTATTCTTTAAATCAAATTAAACTAATTTATTTTGATTTTAATCAATTTGTAATCCATACGGTCTGATTCAGTCGTTCTACCCAAATGTCATCCCTCTTGGTTGGCTTTTGTACAAGAGATACGCACAAATTGTAAGATGTAGAGGTTGATAGCGATTTCAACGAAGCGACACCCCTATTGTGAGTAGATTTTGACCAAAACCCTTGATGCCCCAAGCTATCCAAGAATTGATGTATTAACGGTAAGATAGAATCATTATTCAAATATTTTGAAGTAAAAGAGTAAAAATTTAAAGAAGATCCAACTTGTAAGAAACCCAATACCTTGGATCTTACATGTTGGATTTCTTACAAATTTGCTTTGGGAAGTGATTATTATAAGTTGGATGAAATTTAAAATATTATTAACTCATAAACATGAAGTGAATGAGGCGTTTAGTTTCCAAATAAGATAAAATAAAATAAAATAATTTTGTTTTATTCCATTTTTGGCATGCTTAATAAAGTAAGATAAAATAAATTTTGGGCAACCATTCTATCCACCTCTATCTAGTTGAATTTGGATAAAATTATCTAAGGGGAGAGGTTTGATGAAATTACCATATCTAGGGATGTTCGTGATTCGGTTTGGTTTGGTTTGAGGCTCAACTTCGAACCAAACCATACCTCACGGTTTGAGATTTTTAAAAACCAAACCAAACCATGGACCCTCAAGAACCAAACCAAACCAAATCATGGTTTACGATTTGATTCGGTTTCAAACCACGGTTTATAATTCACTATTTTTATAAAAATTTTGGCATAATTTCTCCTAAAAATTGGACATTTAAAAATATTTTAAACATATTTAATTGTATATACAATGCAACAATCATCTAAACTTAAAATAGGAAATACAGACAATACAAGTTGTGTGGATCTAATAATGTATCAAAGGTAAGATCCTCAGTAAACAACATATGAAAGGTACCTTGACTATGTTCTATGTATCCAACTATCACCAACTCATTATGCATACTTAATCTTTATTAATTGCAGTCATCTCAATATAATATATAAGTTTCAGCTATCGGATGGTAGGCTATAATGTACATTAGAAAAACACCAAAATTAACCTATTGACTGAGAAGATTGGCTACAACTTTGACAACTTTGTTTCATCAGGCAATAAATATATTCAGCTCCCTCAATGCAGTAGATTATTAATATTCAATAGTCAAATATGCCCCAAGCAGCAAGAAGTTAAGATTCAAAATTGAGTAGCACAACAGCAAGGTCAAACTCAAACAGGTCAATCAAAATAGGGGAAAACTTGAATTTTTGCATCACAAGAACTTTAAGCGCAATCAAATGGATATGGAATAGCTTTATGCCATTTAGATCTCACATGATCAACCCAATTCAGAGTTCAGACTTTGCAGTAGTCTACAATTAATTATCAACAGTCTACAGTTAATGATAAGTTCACCCAAATTAATAATCTTTTGGTAAGCACGAAATGGAAGCATAGAATCAGAAGTGTTTATTTGCATGAAAAAAGTTAGATTAAGCACAAATTAGCCTCAACCAGAATGGGCTTCTATTTCTTCACATGGCCTACGAAATATCCATCATCCAGCAAACAAATAGCAAGCTATCCCGACATTTGTTGGTTTTACAAGCACAAATTACATACAGGAGATAGAAGTTAAAAACAACCACAGTAATAAGCAAAATTGATCCTCCAAAGACATGTCGATGAAGCAAATAACTGAGTGTTCAAAAGGTATGAACCAAACTACATCAAAATAACTCATCAGTCATGTGCTTTCAATAAAAACATCCCATACCATCACCATCCAGATATCTTGCTTTGCCTCATGAAATATATGAGAATGTCTTTTCGCTTCTATGACCTCACAAGCAGCCTTTGGAGAGAAAATTCTACAAGCAAAATAATATTATCCTCTTAAAACTTGTTAACTAGATAATCAAGATGCTATCATGTGACCATTTTGTAATGCTACACAAAAACAAGATCATATAAGCAAGACTTCTTAATTTCCACTAAAAATCCTCCTATAAGCAAGAATTCTGCACTTAAACCAGCTGATGGAGCACACATGCACTATCAAAAGCTAAAAACTGGAAATTGGGTATTTAGGAATTTGAAATCATACTTAACTTGTCATAATTTTATATTTCTAATATAAAATATTCTCTCTCTTTTTTAACTTTAAAGCTAAAAACCCTTTAGAACTTTTTTGGGCAACAAAATACTGTGATATCTTCATGTCTGAAGCTGTCAAATATTTGAAAAAACAAATCATAACTATTCAAAACGCTAAATTTGAGAATCGAAGCCATTTATTTCAAATTTTTACACCTCAAATTTATCATTCAGTCCTCATTCAAGCTAAATTAAACCTAATCACAATGAATAAATACAAAAGTTACCTCTATTCAATATTACCTAGAGCTTATGTCAAGTTTTGCTCTTCAATAGTAGTTGTAATTGATTCAGATAGCAAAACATTTAAAAGAACCAAACATATAAATTTTGATGAGTTATAAATACTAATGAGTTAAACATATATAAATGTATTTAAATTCATAACAATACCCGATTCAAATTTTTTCTCATTTTTGTACTTACTCTACAAATTCTTCATCTTTAAATTCAGCACCATATGAACGTAACCAATCTTGTGCACAAATAAGATCTTTAACCATTTTAGGAGTAAGAGAACTCCTAAAAGGATCAAGTACTCGGCCACCAATACTAAATGTCGATTCTGAGATTACTGTAAAAACTAGAATAGCAAGGACATCGCGAGCAATCATTGTCAATGTTTTATATTTAACAAAATTTTCTTTCCACCATTTTAGCACATCAAATCCACCATCTTCTTATTTTGATATAACATTTTATGCTAAATATTTTTTAACATCATTTTTAAATTCCATGTCATCCTTCTTCTTCATGGCTTGCCTAAACATGTTAACACGAAAAGAACGACTATCCATCTTACTTGTAACTTGGTTAGACATCAAAGATTCTTGCCCACTTGTTTGGCCATCTTCGGTTCCATATTTCATCTTGTACTCTTGAAATAAAGAATTTAAAACATCATTCACCATTACACAAAATGTGATAGCTTGATCAACACCATACATATTCTCAAAATTCCATGTCAAAAATTCTATTTTATATTGGGGATCAAGCACAACAGCTACAAACAAAATTTGATTGACGTTTTCAGGTTTTCTCCAATATTTTTCAAACTTTGCTCTCATATTTTGTATCCTGTTATGTCAAATGCTATCTTCCATATCATATGATCCATACAATTCAGATTGAAGCAAGGCCAACTCATGAAAAAAAGCATTACTAGTAACAAAATTTGATCCAGACAATCTCAAAGTAATCTCATAGAACACACTTAAGAATTTTATAAAAATAGAAGTATTATCCCAATCTTCTTTTTTAGGTGGTCCTATCTTGTTTGCATCATCCAAAAAATATGCCAAATAGTGACCATCCTCATCTTCTAATCTTTCAAATGCACGCTGAAATTTTACAACTGATTCTAGCATTAAATAGGTGGAATTCCAACTAGTAGGGACATCAAGAGACACAAGTCCAGTAGTAGATAATTTCTCTCGCTCAGCACAATCTTTAAATTTAATCAATCTTGAAGGAGAAGATCTTACATGCCTCATAGCATTATGAATACTAGAAATGGAATCATGAAGATCTTTTAACCCATCACTAACAATTAAATTAAGGATGCGAGCACAACATCTGAAGTGAATATACTTCCCATCTAAGGCATCTTTTTTTCAATATTTAATTTTTTTCTTCAAAAATGCAATAGCTACATTATTGGAGCTAGCATTGTCCACAATTACAAATAAGACATTCTCTATTTTCCATTCAAACAAGCATTCCTCAATGACTTTGCTAATTGTTTCCCTTTGTGGTTTGGAACTGGACAAAAGTTAATTATCCTTTTTTGGTAGTTCCAATCTTCACCTATAAAGTGAGCTATGAGGCACATGTAAGTAAGATTTTGAATAGATGTCCATGTATCAGTTGTTAAGGAAACTTTTTGGGAAGGCTTTGACAACAATTCTTTCAATTTAGCATTTTCTTCCAAATATAATGCATAACAGTCCCTAGCAGCAGTTGTGCGAGAAGGAATTTGAAACTTAGGAATAACTTGCTCACAAAACATTCTAAAACTTGGTTTTTCCACAAATTGAAATGGAAGTTTATCTAAAATAATCATTCTACTCAAGGCCTTCCTACAACTTTTTTTTATCAAAACTTTGATCATTTGTCATTTTTCTATCATCAGTGGCCTTTCTTTTAAAATGAATAGTTAATTGGCCTTTCTCCATTTGATCATTATATAAAGGGAATCTTTTACATTGTTTACGCAAATGTATCCACTTAGTACTAGTTCTTGCTCTTGAAAGACATGAGTAATCTTTACCACAATAATTGCAAGTACATCTTGTTGGTTTGCCATTAGGGATAGGAGTTCTAGTAAAATGGATCCATACCTCAAAGCCATCTCTTTTAGGCTTCTTTGTATTAATTTCTATAAGAGGGTTGGCACCAACATTAGTGTGTGCATCCATACTCTCAATTTCAGTTTCAACTTTACGAGGAGTGCAACTTTCTTGTTGTTCCATCTAATACACATAAAAATTTTGAATAAGCTAAACCATTTCAAGTAGAATTTCATAATTACAACAGTTAAAAGGACTGAATGGAACAACAAGAAAGTTGAAAACTAATGATATATCTTTCTGATAATATATCTTTGCCAATAAATTATCTTTTACTTTCTCATTTTTGAATGGGGTATTCTTTAACCTAGTATATATCTTGATTTGGATGATTTTTTGTAGGATTAAAATTTGGCCTTATATAAATATGTCACTGGTTCCAATTTTAATCAGAGTTGAAAACTGAACAATTGTGGGTTTTTTAGCAGCTTCTTGAGGTGTTGCTTCCCTCTCCACTTGCTCCTGTTGGTTCCAAATTGCTAAGATTAAACAATTCCTTAAAATTTTTGCACCTGTTTTTCAGCCTTTTTATGTTAATTTTCTGTGTACTTCTAATGCTTATGCTCTTTGCAGGATTTTGCTAAGTTCAGCAATAAAAATCAATAATGGGTTCTGGAGATTGGTTCAAGAATCTAATTAGCTTAAAGAAAGGAAAAAACGAGAGATCAAAGTGAGTGAAGGTATGTTGCTCAGTCTGTTATAGTAGCAACAGAACAAGGACACAACCAAAATATATATCTTGAGCGGCAGTCCCACCCCCACTCCACTGTAAAATTTATCTGTCTTATCTTTCTTTTTTTTTTTCTTTTTGTTGTTTTTAGGGGGAAGGGGGTTGAACAGAATGACTATACTCAACAAAAGAACCCACATAATATCACAGAATCCTTTCATTATTCTAATTTTGGATTGCCATTAAGAAAACAAGTTATACCCATTCAAGCATTTGTTCAACTTTCAATTTGAAGCTACTTCTATGACTACCGGAAGCAAAAATTACTATACTATCATTTCCACATGCAGAGAAAGTACTCAGGAAGGCAATCCACAACCAAGTATCACAATAAATTCATCACAATAAACAAGTTATACCCATTCAAGCATTTGTTTAGCTTTCAATTTGAAGCTACTTCTATGACCAATGGAAGCAAAAATTACTATACTGTCATTTTCACATGTAGAGAAAGTACTTAAGAAGGCAATCCACAACCAAGTAGCACAATAAATTCATCACAAAGTAAACATTTCAAAAGAACAGAAGCACCGATAGATATAAATGCATGTATACAAAGGCAGGTGCATACATTATCATAGTCATCTTCATTTTCATCAGAGATATCGTCATCTTTAATCACCAAGCAGCAGAAGAAAATAAAACACGGCAAGCTATGGGGAAAAAATTACAGCAGCTACGATTTTGTTCATACCAAGTCAGGGGAACAGTGTTCTGCTCTTGCGATGTGCGAGTCCTCCTCCCTGTTATGCATCGATCAAAGCCGGAAGCCGCACGAAAGACAGTGCGAGGTTTATGCATTAGCCGATTTACTGTGAGATGGAGAGATCGAAGCGAGGCGAGATCGAGGGATCAAAGATAGGCGAGCTCGAGATCGAAGCTGAAAGCACAGAAGAGAGAAGGTTTTCACTATGAGATGAAATCGAGGGATCGAAGAGAGGCGAGATCGAATTCGAAGGCGAGAGAAAAGAACTTAGGGTTAGGGTTGAAAGAAGTGAACAAACGAGGAGAGGAAGGTAGAGCAGGCGGCTGTAGGTTTATGGTTAGTGCCGGTTTACTACGGGTGTATATGTATATTAAATATACAGTTCGGTTCGATTTAAACGGTTTAGTTTGATGGTTAAATCGTAAACTGAATCGTAGACATAATTTTGTACTCAAACCGAACTAAACCAAACTGTGGGTTAAATCAAACCAAACCAAATTGCGGTTTGGTTCGATTTACTCGATTTAATCGATTTGGTTCGGTTTCATGAACACTCGTAACCATATCCACCTCTATCCAGCAGTTTGATGAAATTACCATATCCACCTTTATCCAGTTGAATCTAGATAAAATTGTCTGAGAGGAAAGGTTTCACACCCTGCCCCCTCTAGCCGAGCGAGACATGACAGCGGGACAGTAACTAACACATTACTGGACTAAATATGGCAGCATGCCGGCTACCAAAACCCTTGCCATGTTCGGCCATATAGGACTTGTGTCAAGGTACTTGTTCAACTTAAACACATATCAACATATTACTTTTACCAAATCCAAACAATACATGGCTAAACACAATATCTCATCTTGTAGCAAAACTTATATCCAATATCTAATATCCATTTAGCAAACATATCATGCTTAAACCATTGCGTAATTTCTGGAACATTACTAATTGAATATTATCAAATGAATCTCAAAATATTTACAATCTATACATTCATTTACAATTATCTAAAATAAAAATTTCTCCACCTAGCTCTGTATGAAAGTAAATACAACCAACATATAATCTTGATACTTGACCTGACCAAATACTAACAACTGCCACAAAAGAGTACAAGGAAGGTGAACTTCTAAATCTTAGCTAAAAGTCTCAAAATCTGCAAGGGAAAAGAGAGAGGGTGAGACTAACATTCTAGTGAATGGCATATAACTAATCTTAATGGAAATAGTTAAGTTTTGTTGTTATTGCAATCACAGATCCAATCTAATAGAGTTCCATAGCAAAATGTATAATAATAACAACAAATGTAAAAACTAAGTTTTTATCATGATGCCAAGTCATAGTACATGAGAAAGTATAAATATAGATCATAAAGTCATCATAAAAAATCATTAAAAGTCATAAAAAGTATAGAACATCATCAGCATCTATAGTGCATATGCATATGTGTAATCTGGTTGGATGTGTACAATCAAAAATGGTGCGTCTAGGACAATGAAAGCATAATATAAAATTTAGGCCTTCACTGAAGCAAAACACAAACATGTCGAGCGCTACTATACTATATAATCTATTCTGAGAGTTACTGCAAATCCCTTGTCCAAACCGACATAGTCTGCAGCCTTTGGTCCCTTTCTCTAGGGAAAATAGTTATATACATATCATATCATACAAGTAGAATTACCACCTACCCCACATGGCTACCCAACATCAAAGTCTGGGTGCCGAAGCACCAAAATATCATAAATTCATAAAAGATCATGAAATTCACATTTATATATTGGAACTCAAAATATAACTAGACTGTTTCCCATTTGAGTATCAACGTATATATGGTTTTGAAAACAAGCAATAATTTGTTATAAAACGTATTTGGAAAAAATAACTAGGATTATGAAAATGCCACTCACCTGGTGTAAAAAGCCTAGGGACATAGTCTCGAAACTATTGGTTTATGGTCTAGCTTAACTTAATTTTCTTCTCTTATAGATGAAATACATACATGTGTAAGAATAGTGCCATAAATGCAAAGTACAAATGCATGACTAGGTCTTACATTGCATAGTTACAAGTTCCTTCCTTCTCTTACCCTTTTTTTCTATTTTCATCTACAAACACCACATCCAAGTTCATGATCTAACCTTAAAATATAGAATCTTTCAAGTCAAGTAAGATTTAAAGTTATTTTTAACCAAATCTATCATAGATCAAGCAGCATCTCCCTATGAGTGAGGTTCAATCATCTTCCCTCTCTA
Source organism: Thlaspi arvense (assembly GCA_911865555.2). Taxonomy (NCBI): domain Eukaryota; kingdom Viridiplantae; phylum Streptophyta; class Magnoliopsida; order Brassicales; family Brassicaceae; genus Thlaspi; species Thlaspi arvense. The sequence goes on from CAJVSB020000072.1 coordinate 59,353, forward strand.
TAGCATACAAAATATCATCAAATGCAAAATCTAAACCGATAAAAAGTTAAAGAATAGGGAGTAGAAGTAAGATCTATAGGTATTTTAAATAAAACTAACATAGATCATACATTTTCTTGCTACGGGTAAGGTTCATCCGCCCTCCCTCTATGGCACGTAAATCAACACCAAACAAAGATTTTAAACTGATTAAAAGTTATACAATGGAGAGAAGAAGCTAAATATGCAAAAATATTGAAGAAATATTCGAGAGAGTTTGATATCTAATGAGTTTTCTTACATTTTTCTCCCATTTCTCTTCTTTTCCTCTTCTTCTCTCTACCTGTGAGATTTGCCTTTTTGGAAGGCTCTAGAATAAGTATTGGGTTTATATGGGATTTGCCTTTTTGGAAGGCTTTAGAATAAGTCTTGGGTTTATATGAAGGCTCTAAGGGCAAAAGTACAAGATTGCCCTTCATTACATTTATCTCCATCTTTAATTCTCACAAATCTTTGGATGAATTTTTAGGTACCTTAGAATGTTTTTCAAGTTTTTGTTTTATAATTTTAGGAGTTTAAGAGGGTTTAGGAGTCTTTGAAAGTGTTGAAAATCCTAAAAATTTTAGAAAAACATGAAAAAATTGCAATTCGGCGCTACAACGCTGTTTGGCGCTATAGCATGCCATTTCCAGTAACCAACACACTATAGCACCCCAAATCTAGAATGCTACATGCTATAGCTTGCTCCAGCGCTATAGTGCTATTACAGTACTGCTACAGTATTTTATTTTTTTTTAACAAAAACTCATTTACTCCCAAACTTTTAAATATGCATTTCTTCTTCTAAACCTCTCAAAATTTCTCTCACATTAAATTTATAAGGTAGGAAAGTTAGCTCATGAAAAATTAGAAAATTACAAACCAAAATTGATTTGGTTCATTACAGAGGTTTGATAAAATTATCATACTTGCACAACTGATGAAATTTTTATAATTTTACAATATAACCCTTACTTCCTTCTTTTTTCTCTATCTTCTTCTTTCCTTTTCCACCAAAGCATTCATTGTTCACCAAAGTAATCGTTGTCTGGTTTTATTGCTTTATGTAGATCTAGCAAATGCTTCCTACTTTTGTTACTTAAGCAAATCCAATGGTAAACATTTCCGGTCGAGATAGAGACTAAGATGGGCAGTGTTGCAAATCTGCTTCATTGGAATCTACCGTTGGATTGGGGTTATCAAAATTATGTTTTTGGACGATATTGCTAAGAACCACTTTGCTAGTTCGAGAATAAAAATTAGTAATTTGTCCTTCATCCTATTCTTATCTAACTTTTTATTTTTTAAGTCCACATTAGAGTTAGAAAGTTAATGAATGAAGGATAGGATAAAAACACTATAACTTTATTCCCACTTGGTTTTATCTTATACTACTTACTCAACTGAAATATTGGAGAATATTTTAGTAATTTGTCTTTCATTCTATTCTTACCTAACTTTTATTTATCTACATTGAACTTAGAGAATTAGTGAACCAAGGATAGGATAGAAACACTATAATTTTATCCCTGTTATGTATAATCCTATACTAATTAAGTGGTAGACCGTTAGGACCATTGCAAAAGCTGCCATTGTCTTTGGGAAGCATCTTGAACAGCTGTTGCCAACAAGGGCTTTTGTTGTGAAAGAAACTTTTAGACGTGGATTCTTCTGCAACAGAGAAATGCATGGCTCTTGCCTCGTGCGTTGTCTCTGTTTGGATGGATAACCTCGGAAACACAGCACCCCACTATCTTAGAGAATGACGGAACAGAGAAGCTTTCAATGGTTGAAAAATAAATAAAAAAATAAGTACATGAAAGGCAAAAGTAAAAGCATTTTACTGGAGAGAGATGGTGGGCCCAAGCCCACAACTTTGATGGCCGAAACTCGTCGGGTGTTGATTAGGCCGAAAACCCTAATCTCAAAATGGATAAAATGAAAAGTGGAAGCCACTAGAAATAAATCTAAGTAATCTCACTCCACTCCGTATGGTCAAATTGCTCATCCCTTTTTGGTTCCAATGTTACCCCACTCCATGGAAAACTTCCCAAGTGTTTCACTTCACCCCACGTGAAGTTCACTCGAGATTATAAAAAAGAGTTGGGCTGTGTGGTCTCTTTCCATTTCTGTCATCCCCATTGTTGGTTTCTGGGTAAAGGTCCATATCAAAAGCCCTTGCTTTTGAGGTAAAATTATTATTATTTTATTATTATCTCAAACCAAAAGTCATTTTCTTTGTTTATAACATATTTTATTTGAATGTTTAAAATATACATTCAAACATCCATGTTTAAAAAGAAAATCAAAAAATTGAGTTTTTTAAGCTTTTTTTTTTTGTTAGATTTCTAAATTTTTATATTGAACCAAAGAGCCTAAAAAGTTAGAAATTATAAATATTATAAAGTTAGATTTCTAAATAGGCATTTTTGACATTTTCTATCTTTTTATAATATCCTCATTTGAATTAAACACAACCCCCCGCCCAAAAAAGAAAAAAAAAAAAGGCTGCAAAGATGAGCTATCTTTCCCTTTTGTCAATTGCTGATTGCTGATCTTATGGGTTTCAACTCCTTCAACCAAATAGCTAAAAAAAATCAAAAATGAAAAATTGAAAAAAACAGATTTTCTTAAAACAAAACAAATGGTTCAAAATTATAAATTTTTTCTTTCAATAATACAATAAAAGTCAAAACCTTAAAAACGTTTTCGCACCAAACATTTCTTTTCATTTTTATTTGTAACAATTCAAGAATTACTGATTCAAAAAATTTGTTAAATTTAAACCATTGAATAAAAATATATAAATTCACATTATTCAGTAAAAACTCTAAAAAATCTTATATATTATATCCAAACACACTCAAAAATTAATATAGGATGGAATATTAAATCTCTCATATTAAAATACTTCACATTTTCATCAAGTTACAAATTTGTATTTGTATCCAAACGGAACAGATTTGAAAATCGTTTTATTTTGATAGCATTTGTATCGAGTAGAGAGTTACTGATCCAAATAACTTGTTAAGCTTAAACCTTATATACAAACCTCAGGGTCTTATATATTACATACCAACACGCTCAAAAACTAATATCAAACGTGATATTACAATTTCTTTTTTATTTTACATGAATTTTTTTTATAATAATTAAACAAAAAAGTCATATTTATCTTACTTTTATACAAATCAAATATCACAAAAAATTGAAATTTTTTGTCTCATAAAAAAAGAAAATAAAAACTCTAAATCTGTTCCTAGACCAATCACCCTTTCACAATAAATGAGGGCACTGTTTCATTTTTTTCTTTTTTTGGGTCGAAATCACTCTGTCAATAAATAATTGGATACAAATGGGCTAATCCTTTATTTTCAACTTTATAATACATGGCGGAGGAAAGTTACTAAGAAATTAAGAAAATTCTATGACCACGTCCAAAACAATTATGGCGGTGTTTATAACAGTTTTGCCAAAAATAATTTTGAGCTCGTTAATATATATAATTATTTTTTAAAAGGTTAAAAATCTACTTTTAACTTTTATTTTTATTTAAATAAGAATAAATAGAATGAGAAGTAGATTCTAGAAATATGAGAAAGAATTCTTTTATTTGTGAGTGTCATTATTATAATTAAATAAAAATTAAATTGAATATTTTTTGAATTTTTCTTAAATCTAGAATTACTCCTTAATTTTTTTTTTCAAAATATTTTGAATTTTTCAAAAATTTTCTCCTCCTAAAACAAATAACAAAAATTAAATTTAAAAAATTATTTTACTATTTTTAATAATTTTATAATATATTTTACCATCATCCTCAATTTCTTATTATAATCTATTTATATCCACTTCTATTTTAAACTTCACCATCTAATTTTGTAATTTTTTTAAAAAAAAATCCCTTAAAAATTAGATGCAGAAGGCAGCCATTTCAATCGCACCAGACCGGTAATATCTATATCCCATTGTCCCCATTAAATGCATTATTTTCACTTTTTGAAATTACGAAATTCCTTAATTTCCGAATATCTCATAATAAATTTTAAATTTAGTATAGAAAAATTTAATTTTCCTTAAATTATGTTATTTTGAAATTCAAGTAAATTAAATTACATAAACTTCAACTTAAAATGTCCAATCAATTGGACTTGTCCTAGGACCTGTGCGTAAATGTTTTCTTATATTTTACTGTTGATTACACACGACATATCGAAAATTTCATAGATGTTTTTCAACCAAAAAGTCAAACTTTGCAGCTACGAAGAACGTCAACTTATTGGTACCTATAAAAATTCAAAACTTTTTAATTCATTAATTTTTCATAGAAATCAGATATTGGAATATTTAGGAATCACGATTATCTTAATTTATATTAATATTGAATATTTTTAAAATTTATCAAAATTAATAATAATTATTTATAATAAAAATAAAATTAACCGTATCGAATTTTTATAAAAAAATTATCATTTCTTATCATAACCTTCTTTTTTTTTATTTTTTTACCACATATTTTCTCAATCTTATTTAGAGTGTGTGATTGTCACTCTCTAAAACTGTATTATGGCTATATCTTTTAAAAATAAATATACTTATGTTGTATTAACATGTAATAAATTAAATGTTAATACAATAGTATCTTATTTTTTATTTTTTTATTACTTATCAATTTGATTAAATAAATGTATTATCTCGTAAAAAACTTGAACTATTCAATTCCAATATATCATAATTCACTCTTACCACTCTTATCATAATGAAAGTGCCTTCTCCCTTTTTCCACTTAGGAGTAGTTTAGACATAAATAATTTGATAAAAAAAATGAACTAAAACATTTGTGAGAATCTCACTATTAAAAGTATAATATTTCATTTTATATCAATTTCAGAGTGTGACAATATATAATATATAAAATTTTTAAAAGTTATTACTGAATAATTTAAGTTTAATTATCTTAAATTAATAATTTAAATTAAATAAATTATTTAATTTAGTAATTCTTTTGTTATTACAAAAAAGAAAAAAGTGAATAGCATTTTATAATTGGCAAAAGCCAATGCTAAATTACCAATTCCCACACATTTTAGTTAAGGACATATCTTCATTTTCTGCTTTGACAATAGTAAGTTCTATTCTTAGTTTTAGTTTTATTTTCAATTAAATAAAATGGAAAAAAGAAAGGGGAGAGGAGGCTGCAGCTAGGGTATAAGAAACTTATGGGATATTAACAAATATTTTCGGTAAAATTAAAAATTAAAATTTATACTAAAAATAGATACAAGGGAATTATAATAAAAAATTGATTATGTTTGTAAAATATATTATAAAATTTTTAAAAATAATAAAGAAGTGTTTGATATGTAATTTTTGTAATTTTTTTTAAGAGAAAAAATTTTTGAATAACTTTTATAAGATAATTTTGAATTATAAGAAAAGTATTCAAAACAAAATGTTCAAAACAGCTTGAATTTGATTATAATAATGCCACTTGAACTAGAAATATCAATTTATATACTTTTAAAATCTATTTTAAATTATATTTTTTACTTAAAATGAAAAGATATAAAAAGTTAAAAACAAATTTTAAAATACTTTAAAATTATGTGTATTGAAAAATTCAAATTTTTTTTGACAAATTATTGCAAACACCACCTTAATCTTTTATTATATATATATATATATATATAATCTCATTTTAATTTATCTCACATAAAATAAAAAATTAAGATTACAAAAAAAAGTCAGATTATTTTATTTCACTTTATTTTATTCTGATCTAATCCTGTCATTCGATTCTTGTCCGCATTAATCCAAACTATTCTCATCTAGTGAATTTGCTCTAATCAAACACGCACAGTTGCCCAGATAACCGACCCACTTCCAAAGCGACCAAATATTAAATAAATAAGAACTACATGCATGTGTTACTGTTAATCACACGGTCAAAGATAACCACGGACACAAAAAGTCGACGTACACAGGAGTCGCATGCTTTCCAACCATTTACAAAATTTTCACACCCAATCAGTCAACTCGATTATTTAATCACTTTCAACTCCTTAATTAATCACTTTCTACTGATGTGTTAATCAACTTTTAATCAAACGTTTAAGGTAAAACTTTAAAACTATTTTTTTAATCTTAATCATGCCGTCCTAAAGGTCAACTTTCCAACTCAAAAGCCCCAAATTGGCAATTTTTGTTGTGCATAAAAAACTTCCATTTTTGGCAGTTAAGATCATGTTCCAGCAGCTTGTTCAAAATATATAAAACAGGTATTGCTGGCTATCGGGCTTCTTCATCACTGGTTTGAAGACCGCCACGTGGCTGTTTGAAGACCACTATCTGCCCACAACGGGGTGTAGCTCGGAGATCAGAGCTTCTACACGTACGTAGAATCGGGAAGTATGGCAGATAGCCGTCAGTAGGTAAAACTGAATCTCTCTCTCTCTCTCTAGATTTTTGTAATTTCTCTTCCACAGTGTTTCACTTTGCTTCTTCTGATGTTCGAAGTACAGGAAATCTTACGCGAGTGTAACCAAATTTTCAATGGATTTGGTGCGAGAAAGGTACGTGGGCCTCCTCTAATCACGTTTTTCTTTTACGGGTATCGCTTTGTTTGACCTGTGATGGTGCTGTGCTTGTTTGGATCTCGAGAAGATGAGGGGAAAAGGTGGAAAATATAGTCCCAGGTCCGCGATTCTGCGTGATTTGGAACGGGAAAAGGAATTGTACCCTCTTGTGTGGTTTTAGTTGGCCTGATTCTGCTTGAATTGTTTGGAAAGTTCATGCCAGACTTTCTTGATATGGATCGTTTACTTCATTTTGTTTTCTCGTTTTCTCAGCATCCAAACAGATGGGATTTTGTGTTGCTTTCATTGTCAACACTTGACAATAAAACCCGGTTTTTGAATGTAGTTTAGTTGAGTAATTTATCATACTTCTTCGGAAGAATTGCTAGTTTTTAACCTTTTTCTTCGAAAATTTATCTTAATATGATCTTAGGTTGGATAAATAAGAAAAGACATTTTAACAATTACATGGGTAGTTTACATAGAGACAGAGAGTAAGTATTGAATATGTGTTGGATTCGGACCTAAAATCCAACTACATAGTTAATACTCTGTTTCAGGGCCGGATCCAGGAGTTTGCTTGGGAATGTGGTAAATAATTCAGTCGAACAATTCTACGAATATTAAAGAGAGAAAAATTATAAAGACGAAGCACAGAAGTTGCAGTAAAAATATTCTTGTTCTACAAATATAATTATACTATTAAGCCTAAGAGACTAAATACAATACTATTTGTTTTTCAATTTATTTACAAAAACCTTATTGTAACTGAGGATTCTCCAAAAATGCTGGAACTATGAAGACTATTTGTTGATTACTTATCCTCTTTTTTCTTCTGTTTTTTTTTTTTTTTTTTTTTTTTTTTGCCCTGAAGACTGGATAAAAAAGATATTATTATGAATTATTTAGGCAAAAGGTGTGATAATAACTTCAGATTTATGTAACATTGACCAGATACAATGGTTTTACTCAATTAGCATATTGCGAGGAGAATCAAGAGATAACAAAAAAAGACGTGTTAACCAATAAGAGGCATAGAAACAGGAAGTCTAGATATGGACTAGTGGAAGAGATATAGGAGGGATTTTATAGTTCTTGAAAGACCTTGATGATTATTAATTACATTAATAAATACAATTTGTTCTGCAAGTGAGAATGGAGCCTCCCTTTATAGTTTAATTGCGAATTAACATACTAAAGCCACTTCTTTTGTTCGAGTGCCCTCGTCTTCCACATTTTCTCGTTCTTTCTGACAATCAACCAGATGAAATGATACAATCACCGTGTGGATTTTCTGTGCCATCTACTTCAGAACCTCTAGAATTGGAAAATTTTCCAATTTTTCATGCATAAAATTATTTTCTTAAGTTTTCTTGTGTCCTAAAAAGTTCTTTGTGGTATCAGCTTATCAAAAGGCAAAAAATCTTTAGAACTAAACAATGAATGTTTCATAAATTTTACACTTGCAGATACTGAAGCACGAAAATAGGCAGATAAACATGGTTTGTGTTTCAAACACCTTGGAGACGACTGACTTATTTAAATAGGATTTCAGGATTGTTCATTGAAGCTGTAAGCTGATGATGAATGTGGACAGTGAAAATGTGGAACTAGTGACTGACTTAGGATTCGCTCCTGCTTATACCAATCAGTGCATTCTAATGAGACAGAGCGATTCAGGTGCAGGTGTAAATGCAGCCTCGAGGGTAGACATGACATATGTGGCATCTGACCCCCTATCTGAATTAGTATGGTCTCCACATAAAGGCTTGAGTCTCAAGTGCACTGAATGCAGCTTTTCTGAGAAAAAGCCCTCTCTTCTACAGGAAGCAGGACCTAGCAATATGGTTCTTTCCCCACCACGAAGCCTCACATCTAGAGGAAGTACAGGTGATAAACAAATGGACGAGGGTAATTTAATTACTATGCAGGTAGGAGTTAATATGGAGAGCGAATTTGGCGAGGGAACAAATATTGTCAGGTCAAGACATGAATGCCATGGAGATGGTGAGTTTCACAGATCACATATTTGATTTTCATTTTCTTTGTTGTTGAGAATAGAAAACACTGAGAAAGTTGGTAACTCTATTGCTTATGTGCCATTTTCATTTTTAAACAAAGATATTTTCTAAGAATTCTGGGTATAAGATTTTATTTTTCCCTGAAGGGGCTTGTCTTCTGAAAAATTCTACCAGAAACAGTTTTCAGATACAACTTGCCAGACAGGTTTGTTGATTTAAAAAATGAAAACGGTTTTTCTAAAACAAATCCAAAAAGGAGAACAGTTTTTTGTTTAAAGTTTCTCTTTGCTCTGGTGCTGATGGTCTATGTTTTGCAGGTGGTGATTGCATGGTTGAAATGGCCACTATGGGTGGAACATCTGTTTTATGTACAAATCAAAAAGTGGAGAAAACTAATCAAACTGATGGGGAGCGCTTATGCAGTCCAAACAATTATGAAACGACCAGTGGGGCTGGAAGTAGAGAAAACTTTACAGGTGAACTTTATATTAGTTCTAATTGGTATTTTTCTTTGTAAAAGTGAGATCAGACAAGTAGGTTGTGCTCCTTTGAAATTTATGGTCGTAATCTATTGAACTATAATAACCAATCATTCAAATTTTAAATCAAATGAACCTCATGTCGGATAGCTTTTCTGCTCCAATCAGAAGACATGGTATGTTCATGTGCTGTTTTACTTCTCTTTCATTGTCCCTTTGCTAATGCAATCTTTTAGACTTTATCTTGTATTGTAACGACAGGAGTTTGTGTTTCCTACAGAAATGACTTCTAAAACAAAGTGGTGTGTTACCTGCAGGTCCTGAAAATCTAAATACGACAGATTTTCTCATGCTCAGTACCAATAAACCCAAAACTGGCAAGGAAGAAGCAAATACATCTTCCGAGGAGCAAAATGGAGCAATGATACAGTGGAAGGGACTTAATAGTCCGGAGCCCAAATTAACTTCCTCTCATATGAAAAGCAAAAATTTGTCTTCAGATAAAGAACATAGAAGTAAAGTGAAGATGGGTGGTTCTACATGTGTGCTTCCACTGGAAAAGCTGGAGTGCACTGCTGAAAATGATTTAGAGCTCTTGATTGGTAAAGATGCTTGTGGACAAAGTGAAGAGAGACTTCCAAGTCAAAATTCTGCTCCAGCTGAATCTTCTCCAACTAACAGCAGGACCAGTTTATATAGAAGGAAGGGAAAAGAGAAGGCTTTGTCCGATGGTGATGTCAATCAAAGACTGTCAAAAGATGAGGACGATAGCCATGAGAGTGTTGAAAGTTGTAATAGTGCAGGGTTATTTTCTAGAGGGAAGAAGCGGTTGAACTTTCGAGAGCAGTTAATCGTTGGAGTAAGAGAGTAAAAAGACAAATCCATGAAAGTCCTGCTTCAACGTCCTTTGTTAGGCAGGATAGCTCTTTCATGAATTGGATCTCAAACATGGTGAATGGTTTAAAAAAAACTAGTGAAGATGAGAAACCCTCTCTTGCCCTTACCCTTGCCCCTAATCTTGGGCATGAGAATAGGAGCAGAAATATGGGCTTTCAAACTATCTTTCAGTCCCTATATTGTCCAAACACAAAGGAAGAGGAAACAAAAATGCTGAATGGAAATTCTTCAATTGAAGGATCTAAGCAACTTGAGCCAGCCCCAAGATATTGGGTGCCAATGTTGCCCCTATAGCCTGCCATAGAGATGGTGATAGCCATAACAGACAGTCTCTTCTGTCAAACAAGAAGTTCAAGCTGTCTGCTGCTGAAATGGGCAAGACTAGTTCAAGTTCTGATCAGAATAAGCCTTCTTGCAATATAGCATGTTTAAATGTGAAAGACAGAATAAACTCATCTAGCTCCTCTATGGGTAAACAGAAGATTGACAATGGTGAAAATAATGATTCTTACCCTTCTCCAGAAGCCAAGGTGATTAGTGATGTGGGTTACAGGCCTGATCCCTTTGGAAGCTTGTGGATCACTCGACTTGCTCCAAAAACTAGGGGCCGATGTTAAATTTGGACCCTTGTGACCAGAACACAAGTGGAGCACTTGAGTCTTCTACAAATCATGTTGATATTCCCATTGAACAGAAAAGTTCGGAAGGTGTGCTTAATCTTTTGGGTAAAGAGCCACAGGGTTTTGGTCCTGGTAGTGAGGCTTCTTTTGGACTGAAAGCAATTCATGGACAAAATGATCAAAAGTCCGTGTATAAATTTAACCCTATCCTGCCGTTCTCAAAGTTCAAGAGTACAGAAGCAATAGCCTCTGTATTTGCAAGGAGATTGGATGCACTCAAGCTTATTATACCATCATCTGATGTTAAAGACAATGCAATTCAGACAACAGCGTGTTTTTATTGTGGAAGCAGTGGCCATGACTTGCATGATTGCTTGGAGGTAGCCGAAATGGAGAGGGAGAACCTTATAAGAAATGTTAGTTCATATGATGGAGTGGAAGCATTTAGTTGTTTGTGCATTAGATGTTTTCGGCTTGATCATTGGGCTATTTCATGTCCCTTGTTATCCAGAACAATTCAACGTCAATCAGAAAATGATTCTACTTTCAGTAATTGTTTTACAGCGAGTAAAGTTCCTCAGTTTGTGATAGGCAATGAAAGATGCCATAGAAGTTTGGAAATTAAACAACTTGACTCTCAAGTTGCTGATGCACATACTAATTATGATCAGAAAAGCCATTTAATCGATAGTGATAAGCATATTGGTTCTTCAAGTTCTGTATATAGCATGTTCAAAGGGAAGGAAATCACTCCGTTGTGCAGTTTGGTTGATAGGAAATTTGCTGATGTACCAAAAGGAATTTTTGATGCTATAAGAAAGATTCGATTGTCTCGAATGGATGTCTTGAAGTGAGTAAAAACTTACTAGCCTATCTCTACATTTCTTTGTTTGATATTCTTTCACTATAATTTCGTGAAGCTTTTAGTTTTTGGAATCAAAATGCATACATCTGTTGTTGTGTTTATTATCATCTTTATTATGTCTTGTGAGTATTGGTTTGAGTAATTCCCTATGGGAATGTTGTATTGCTGTTTAAATAATACTGGAGCTCTTGATAAAATTAAATTACAAAATAAGATCCCTGTGGTCAACCCCCAGGAGTAGGGAAAATGCTTAATTGATTTGAGTATGGTTGACTATTAAAACTGCCTGCCATCCTTCCCCATGCATTTAGTTGTATCCAATTTTCTGTTTCTGCTCTATTTTTCTGTAGTAACTCCACTATCATTTTACAATCCTCAGATGGATAAATTCCCATAATTCTCCTTTTCATCTTGATGGTTTTTTCCTACGCTTGCGGCTCGGAAAGTGGGAGGAAGGACTAGGAGGAACAGGCTATCATGTGGCCTGCATAACTGGTATTTTACTTGGTTAACTTAATTGCTTGTTAAGATTTTGTATTATTTTTCTAAGCAAAAGAGGTGAAATGCTTCTGGATCAGAGAGAATGTTTTAGTGTTCCATAATGGTTAAAGTTAAGTTCTTTGTCATTTTTGATCATTAGTTACTTTGGAATGAACAGAGGAGCAAAGAGAAAAAGCACCAAAAGGATCCAAAAAGTCTCTCGCTGTAAATATTGGGGGGATAAAATGCTTGGTTGAAAGTCAATATATCTCGAACCAAGATTTCCTTGAGGTCAGTTTCCTGTAATTTTCTCTTTAAATAGTTAGATTTCCTATGTCAATGCAAATTTTTGAGCAGTTAACGACTAACATAACAATAGATTCATGCAGTAGAGTGCATGGCACCACTGTTCATATTTCTTTAGTCCCTAATAACATGTAAAGTGGAATTACTAATTTATGAAGAAGAGTCTGAGTTTCTGCCAGGTTCCTGCAAAACTAAGAGCCTTTTATTGGTGGATTCAGACATCTTTCTTACGATCTTTTTATTGATAGTCTGCTTGTGAGAGCTGTCTTAAGCTTTTAAACATATTAATTCTTAGCATTATTAACTTGTATTCACTACTACATTCTTTAATTTTAAGTTTTTTAACTGTCAACCTAAGGCTGTTGCATTTTTCTCATGGTTTTTACGTTACATATGTTGGATTAGGTTCTTGTCAGGAAAAATGAAAGAAAGTCATTGACCATTATGATTTTTTTTCTTGCTGAAAGGCTAAAGTCCAAATTAGGTAGCTGAAAATCCTTCCAGATAGAACCTTGATTATTCATTTCCATACAGCATGAAAGCCCTTCCTGATAGAACCTTGTTGTTTCACCTTCCACCCATGCTTGAAAATATTGATTATTATGAAAGTCATTGTAATTTGCTATCTAGACTGCTAGGTAATATCTCTAGTCTTTCTGACTTACAACTAGCACCAATGGTGAAATAGTATTCTATTTATAGTGAAATATTTTTATTACAAATTATCTTAATTAAGTGATAAAATCTACAATGAGGAGATTGTTTATAATTACTTGTATGGTTTGTTTAATAAAATATGGTTGCAACTAGGTGACGTGATCTTTGAATAAGCTAAAAATGACAAGTGAAAAGAGAGCTCCAAATCTTTCTGGATTTATGACTCAAATCATGGTCAAATACTATTTACTTATTGTGAATTATTTTTGTGCCAAGTGTCTTGTCTAATGTACAAAATCTGGAGTCAGGATAGCCTTTGTATTTTACTTGTGTAGCTTCTTTAATAAGTATGGTCATGGGGAGGGAGGAAGGCCATTTGGCAGCTTAAAGGCTCAATCAGTGACTTGAGTTTGAAGAAGTTACAAATCTTTAAGTAAACAAATCACATGCAATATACTCGAGCATTCTTTGAAGAGTCTGTCAAACATGCAATTATTTTCTAGCCAATGATACCCTATGCAACTTGTATAAAAATTGAAGATACTAACAGCATCAACAGTCTCCTCTTTCCACTTTGACATATTTGGGATTTTAGGCAATTCTGACTTTTCTTTCTGGAGAGTTAGCAAGTAAGAATTGTCCTTTGGGTGAGCTTTATCCCATAAACTTGCTTGCTCTATATATAGGTTTGGTAATTTTAGCTATAAGTGTATGCATTTTCAGATACAAAAGTTTCTTTTTTGGGAGCATAGTGCTTTTAAGCTTAAGAACTCACCCCCAGGCTTAAAAAGCCAAAAACCCAAACAAATTCACTCCAAAAATCCAAAAGAGGGATTATAAACCATAACCAGATAGTTTTCATCAGTTACTGGGTGAATATGCTAAGAGAATTCCATGAAACAGTGCTTAGCATTTATAAATATATTTTCATTTATGAAAACATTTCTGTTATAATTTTTCCTTGATTACCTATTGACATCTGCATACCTCTGAATTTTCACAGGATGAGCTTATGGCTTGGTGGTGCACCACTATGAGGAGTGGTGGGAAGCTCCCATCCGAAGACCATCTGAAATTGAAATTTGAAGAGAGGAAAAGGTTAGGCTTTTAGGCGCAAGTTGGACATTTTTCTTTCTACTCTCATGCATCATTAAACAATATTAGGTTTGAGTTTTACCTTTGCAAAAATGCAAATAAATAGTTTTGAGTAATGAACTCAGTTAATTGAATTCTAAAGATAACATTTTCGGGGTGTCTTCTTGTATAATTATCCCATATGTTCATAGCCTAGTTTTGTAAGTTCGTTTCTTTAGCTATCACGAAATGGGAGTATTTCAAGCTGGAGACTGCTTCCTTGGAAACAAAGCTTGGTTAGTGATGAAATGATGCCTTCTTTTATTGGGCATTAAACAAAGCTCGATTAGAAAGGTAATAAGCCTTTCTTTGTTTAGTTGATCCGGATGTTGATGTATTAAGAAATTAAGGTCTAAAGTTTTGGCCAATTGATGAGCCGCCTTTGCATTCAAGTGATACTGTCAATAGTCTGTTGCTCTTTTTAAGCTTCTACTGTGTCTTTCATGTTAATTTACTCTCCGTGTATCTTTTTCTGTGAATATTGGTATAAGATCAAGGAAATATGAAGTTGTTTCCAAAATTATATAATGTGGAATGTATTTGATGAGGAAAGTACTGGAATAAATAACAAGTTGTCTTTAGAATCATATTGTATGGAATGTAAGTTGATTAGCTTATTGATCATATATTGCTGTGACTGGCTGCAGCTATCATCATTTATAACTGTTGATTCAAGATATGACTCTCCCAGTCGGCTATTTTAAACCCTAATGAAATCGAAGTTAGAGACAAAGGGATAGCTCTACATTCTCCTAAATTTTTTATCTCATCCAAAACCCTATTCTGGACTTGAAGGGTATATTAAGTGTAGCTTAGTTTGCTCCCTTTTGTCTTCCTCCTTTTTTTTTTTCTCGAGAAATTTTTTTGGTCACTGCCTGGCAACTAGCTGCTTCCATATTCATATGCATACATTTATTTTTGTAATATCCATACATGTACAAGCGCTAACCCGTGCTATGCATGGGATTTGTTCATATAATCTATATATATATATATATATATATAAACATACACTAAAATTGGTAAAAGATTTTTTTTATTATTTGTCAGTTTATTAAGCTGGCATTTGTTAGTTCTAATAATTGTTATGTGTAAATTATGCGAGATATATATATATATATCATATCAAATTTATATATATTCTATGTATTTTTAGATCTATCTTTGTATATGGTGTGCTTTATCCCGAGCAGAGTACATAGTACTTGTATCCTGCACAGAGCACGAGTTTCAATATTAATAATTTTCGAAACGTATAATTAGCAAAAGAGGATAAATCTATACTAAGTAGAAAAACATTAGTAACTCCCTTGACCTTAATGTCATTATCAATTCCAGTTGATCTGAATCTTTGTTAATTTAATTAGTTTTAGATCTTAGCTTAGTTGTGTTAAATTAGAGGGGCCCTTTAAGGCAACAATAAACTTTATTAGTCTTTCTTTTAAATACATCCAGTTTAACTATCATAATTGGACTTTTAACTCGTCCTTTTCCCGAGCCTCTGCTAAGGGTGAAATATTGAATTTACCTAACTAACAATTATTCGATTTATTTGATGTTGTTCTAAAAAGGCACTGTAGTTCTCTCTGGTAATGGTGTATGATTTATACCCTATTATATATATATAATTGTCACATATCTGTGGAAGGAGAATGTATTATATTTGAGAATAGTATATTAAATTAACCCAATTACCCCTACCATGTTAGTTTTGATCGAGAATGGAATCCATTTATCAGCATGAAATAATGATTAAGGGTGTAGCTCAATTTCCTTAAATTAAATGCATCAGATGTTGCTCTATCTTCCATTTGCCTATCCAAAAGGGGAGTTGAACTGGATTTCGAGTATTTATTAACGGGACAATAAAAGTTTTATCAGGGGGAGATTTTAAATGTTAGTATTATACTTTCTATAAATATATAAAATAGATATTTTTTTTACAAATATTAAATTGTTGATACTTACTCGTCTCAATTAACATTTTAATGAATTATTTGTCTAAATTTTACATTTAAAGAATATAAATATTTTTTTAAATCACGTGTTTTACTTATATATAATCGTTATTTATATTTAAAAAGTATTTATTATATATAAAAGTAGAATTTTTGATAAAATATTACTAAAATGTTAATTGAGAAGATAAATATAATTAATTTAATATTTATAAGGGAAATATTTTTTAATGTATTTTTGGGATATATAGTGTTAAAATTTATATTTTTTAGAAAGCAAAATGCTATTTGTGCTTGTAAAAGAGAGGGAAAAAATTGTTCTAAAGCCCTCTCCTCCACTTGGCCTTAATAACTTTCCGGGCGTTACCAAAGAAAAAGAATTTATGGTGATAAAATAAATAAGAATCTAAAATAAATAATTATCTATTGATTATGCCGCATACCCCTGAAATAAAATTGCTTGTTTTTATCCGAATTCTAATGAAGTCTTGATCATAGCTTGAAAATTTGTTTTTTAAGGAAAAAGGTTTAGAGATTAAATTATAAATTTTCAATTTAAAATTAAAAAATCCCCAAATTAAAATTTAAGACTTATATTTTTTCAAAATTTAAATATCCAATAAGTTATAGCTACATTTATCAAATTTTGAGTAACACAAAAGATGTTCTCCGTATGCTTTAATTGGGGTAGAAAGGGCATTGAATGTACACACGTGATGGGAAGAAGAAATGTTGCAAGAATATAATTAGAAAACTTTTAGCGGTTGAAAATACGTGTGTGTGTGTGTGTGAATATATATATATATATATTAAAGGTGATTTTTTTTTTTTACATTTGTTAGTTTATGAAACAAATATATGTCAACTCTAATGATCGTCATAATTGTTTTTTTGTCTAAATATAAGACTATTTATTATTTATATGAATACAAAATTTTAAATTTAGCTTTAAATTTTTAAATCGTAAAAATGATTCAATTAATTTTTGGATTTTTTAAAAAATAATTTAAGAACTGTCCCAGTGGTGGCCGAATTCGGCCTGGCCCGGTTAAGAAGAGATTCACATGCAAAGAGTACGAGGGTCGCACTAATAATGACTAATTAAGCAATTCAATAAACTAAAAAAGTGTAAGAAAAAAAGGCATATACAGAGCGTCCCCCAACTTGAATATATCTGAAAAGCACTTTCATCTTATTTGCCAACCTGATTAGAAGAATAAGTCTAACAGCATCAATACTTTCGATTGAAAACCCAAGAGAGATTAGCTTACTTGATAAAGAACTCTATCACTAGGATGGTAGTCTCAAGTTGAAAGGTAAAACCTCATCTTGAAACTGATTCATAAGAAATTATTGAAAAGAAAAAAAATTACAACTAAACAATGTTTAGGTATCTTTCTTGTTTACCTTCTATTTGGTTGGTTAAAGAAAAGGGTTTTTTTTTTTTTTTAGAAGAATAGTAAAAAAAAAAATCCAAAAAAAGGGGTTTTTTAAAAAGACTTTATTTTTCAGAATTTTTACGAAAAATTGGTCTTTTTTTCCCTGTAAGTAACTAAACACTCAAAATAAAATATTAGAAAGTAGATTTTTTTTTTCAAATGATTAAAAATTTCTAAAATTAGTCAGAATGTAATATATAATAAGAGGGTTAGAATTTTAGAAGATAAAAGCCTGCAAACTAAGTAGTCAATATCTTTTTTACTTTGGTGGCCTACATTAATTTACATCCCTTGTTGGAGAAATACCAAAACCTATTATTTTTGTTATATGTGAAATTATTTAATAATCTCTAAATCTGAGCCTGCCGTTTTTGGAAAGCAGCAGAAGGAAAAGCTGGGGTGGTGGAGGCAGAGATGCCTTCGATCAAAGAAACTGATGTCATTTAGAGAGCCCTCTGCTCTAGGGGTCTTCATGAAGCAATGCTCGCATCTGCCGAACTCGTAATTAATCTCACTCTCACTCTCACTCTCTCTCTCTCTCTCTCTCTCTCACACACACACACACACACACGATCCAAAAATCTTGGACTCAATCCGACCCAACCAACCCTAATGGCAAATGTTTGGGATGATTCAAAGCGGGGCCAGGGTAGGGATGGATTTAACAAACAAGATCAGAAATTAACCTGAAACAAGCCCAAACCAGTTGATAAATCGAGTTGGGTTTAATACTGTGAGGAAAAAGAATTCATTTCCACGTCATTTTTTGTATTGAATCAGAATAAGAATTCTGAAATTTCTACAGAGACCTTCCTACTTTTCAATGGGTTCTTTGTCCTTACGCAAATGTTTGTCTTGTGATTCAAAATTTTAAATTAGTAATTTGTCACAGGAATCTTAAAATGTCTCAAAAGTTACAGAATTTAAGGTTCTATCATCTCCTTAGACATTAGAATCAAGTAGGACATAACATTCACATCAGTTGCCAAGCATTTAAAAGGAAGAAAATTGCAAACAGCCCGTGATGAAGGTCATGACCATATGTACCGATTCTCAGAGTCCAAAAGGAAGAGCTCTCCTCTACTCACAAGTGACTTTAACAATCTTCTTTCCAATATTGTCGCCTCGAAAGAGCCCCACAAAGGCTGCCGGGATGCTGTCAAGCCCGACTGAGATGTCCTCGAGGACATGAATTCTGCCATTGTGGAGATGATCGGCCGTGGACGAGATGAAGTCGGCATGGACGTTCATGTAATCGGCGGCCAAGAAACCACGGATAGTGATCCGTTTGTAGACCACGTCCACCATGTTGGGGGCGGCCCTCTTGTTTGAATCAGTATATTCTGACATCACGCCGCAGACGGCTACTCTCCCAAACGTGTTCATGTTGGCTACCGCCGCCTCTTGCATTTCGGCTCCCACGTTGTCGAAGTATATGTCGATGCCATCAGGGAAGTACCTGTGGATGAGAACGGAGAGAATGCATAAAAGGTGTAGCCTCAAATTCTTAGCGAAATAATTTCCTAGAACATTAAGTTGACAAATTTCTTTTTTCAAAAATAAAAGAGGGCTAAAATTCAAATTTTAGAAAATAGTAATAGAGGAAATTAAAACTAAAAATAGATATAAAGAAACCTTTTGAGGGTAGCTTTCAAGTCCTGTTCTTCCTTGTAATTGAATGCCTCGTCAAAACCTAGTTTTTGTTTAAATAGTGTCACCTGTAATCTAACTTAAGCTCACACTCAATAAACATAACAGAGTTGTAGTTTTTCAAAAACGCATAAAACATAGAATAGAATGCAAAATATAAATAAGGTAAAAGATACTATCCTCTCCCAAGATTTAGTTAAATGATATTGAGGTTTATTCTTGTCATGAAAAAATATATTTTTTTTAATTAATTATTTATTAACGGATAGTTAACAATTTTATTAAAAAAGTAGTGAAAAGAATCAAATTTTGTACATTTTAATTATATATTTAATTAAAAATTAAAATACTATATAACTGACTTTTTTTAATTTTTTAAAGAATTAACTTTTTATAATTTAATTTTATTATTTTTAATTATTAAATAATTTTATTTTATTATATTTAATTTTTATTTAAATATTGAAATAAGAATAATTGAATGTCATTTAAGTAAAAGAAAGGTTAATTATCATTTAAATTTAAAAAATTAAATAAAATTAAAAGATTATAAAATAAAAATTTTAAAAACAGTAAATTGTTGATATAAAAGGTTTGATTTTTTAATTTTAATTTAAAAATTAAAAATGTAAATTTAAAATTTTTAGTATAATAAATAATTTTTTTATTTTTAATACCTCTCGTAAGTAAAGTTAAGTTATATTTATATTTTTTTAATAAAATTATTAATTAATAATTAATTAAATTTTTTTTTTTATAATAACATCGAGATTAAGTATCATTTAATCTGATATTCAGACAGGAGAGTATTTTTTACGCAAACAAATATACGGAACCTTTTGTTTTGTGCCAGCACAGCCAAACAACTTTGCATTCTGTCCAACCAAGTTTCCAACCGATCCAGCAGCTGCAGACACAAAAACTTTCTCCCCCTTCCTTGGCTTACACACTTCGAAAAACCCACCATAAGCTGTTAGCCCACTGAACGCTGTTAAGAGCAAACAACTAACACTTATGTCTGTTCCAACAGAAAAGTAAAAAAAGAGTAGTAGAGAGGAGGGAGGGAGGGACTCCCTCAGTTTAAATTTCCCCGAGTTTTTTCTGAACTTTCTTTTGGCAAATCTTAAGTCCATGACAGAAAAGGGACAAACTTACCCAAAATTCCAACATGGTAGGACAATGGGAAGACCATGGGTTGAGCTTGTTTATCATATGAGCCCCCTTCACTATGCTGTACTCTCCCCAGCTGAGGAGTCCTCCAACCAGGTCTCCCTTTTCAAAATTTGGGTGCTCAGAAGCCACCACTCTTCCCACTCCCTAAGCATCCACAGACTGTTCACAAAAATATCAGACCTTACCAATTTTTGGCTAAGCAACAAAATGATTAGGTTAAGTTACCAATATGAATAAGATAGGAAAAATTAAGGATTTCTTGGTTTTTTCAAAAGTTCAGGCTAGCATGACTTTTCTTCATGCAGAATTTTGATAAAGAGGGAAGGAATTAGCTTTGATTTAACAACAAAAGAAAGAAAGAAAGAGAGAAGAAAACTTAGATAGCTATTCACCTCGCCGGGACTAATGCGGGCTGCAAAACCGATAGCTTTCTGGGAGGAACTGAAGCTCTTCATCCGGTTTATCTGGTAAGGATCAATGGAGACATAAAGGGTTTTTACGACGACATCGTTAGAACCGGGTAGAAGAGAGAGTGAAACATACTCGGTCTTCATCTCAAAAGCCGACTCCTCTGGGCTCCCTCTATGTGAGCCTTCATTGTTATGTACTTGTTCACCATCTCCATTAAAGCTCCTGTTCAAGGCCCTCATGTTTCAGGGTACGAACCGGAATATGAACAATATATACGGCTATGAATATACTAGGCTTATAATGCAAATAAATAAGAATAAATTGTGTGGTTAGGAAAAATCAATTTAGTGATGAGATAAAAACAAAATAGTGCGAAAGTCAATCCTGCCAGACATACACTCCATCCAATCAACTATAATATCTTCACTGGGTTCGTGGTCTCAAATTGAAAGGCGAAATCTGATCTTACAAATTGGGGTCACGTGAAATTATTGAAAGAAATAAATTATAAGTGAAGTAAATAATGTTTAGGTATCTTTCTTGTCTACCTTCTGTTTCTGTTTGGTTGGTCAAAGAAAAGGGTTTTTTTAAATCACAGTTTAAAAGACTCCGAAAACAAAGGTTACTTTGAAATACTTCATTTTTCAGGATTTTTCACAAAAAAAAACTTGGTCTTTTGGTTCTAAATTATGAAAGTGACCTTAAAATTTGGTTCTTTTTCTTTTTTTCCTTTGAGTAACTAAATAATCAAATTATAAAAAAATAGATTTTTCCCCGATGATTAAACAACATTTATAAAACTAGTCAGACATTTATTTATAATAAATGGCCATCTCTTTTTTACTTTGATGGGCTACATTAACAGCCCTTGTTGGGGACATACCAAAACCTATTTTTTATTATATCTGAAATTATTTAATAATCTCTAAATCTACGCTGGCCCTTTCAGGAAGGGCAGAAGGAAAAGCCATGGTGGGTAAGGGTGAAAATGAGCTGAGGCACTCTCAGTTCAAGCTCAGTTTATTTAAATTTATGTTATCTTATAATTCAATTCATTTTTTTAAGTAAATGTATCTTTTTGACTCAGACTTCACTCGTACTAAGTTCACGAGCAGAGCGGTTCAGCTTGGCTCGGCTCGGCTCGACTCATTAGCTCACATATATCAAAAATTTTTAAATAATTAATAATTTATATATCTTATTCAAGCAACATCAATAAATAATCTTTATATATAATTTGAATTAATATCAAAATAAAAAAATTTATTTAATAGAAAGCTTTAAATTACCTTTGACACATGAAAAAATATTATATCATAATTACAATTTTTAACTAGTCTGTATTTTATTGTTCTATTTATTTTTTTTACTATTCTTTTTGTTTATTGATGACATTAATGTGCTATATTACTCTTGTAAAAAAAATAAAAACCTTATTAAAGCAATAGTTTATCTTTTCTAAATTGGTTACTTAACGAGAAATTATTTCAATTTTATCACTACATAATTTTCTCTTAATATTAAAAAAAATGAATTAAGGACAATTAACTTTTATATTCAACATTTTCAAAAATCAAAAATAATGTTTGTTTTTTAAATTTTAAGAAATGTAATTAATTTAAGAGTTAAAAAGAAAGAGTAATTTATTCATCACAAGTCAATTATGAGTATCTAGAATCTCAAGTGATATATGTACATATCTATCAAGTCAGCTTATGAACCAAATGAATTGAACTTGTTTTAACTCAAGCTCAGCTCATATTTTATATGAGTTAAAAAGTTCAGCTTATGTATTGCCCATTTAGTTCATGAGCTTAGCTCGTTGAACTAATTGTTGAACTGAATCATGAGTCATTCATGAGCTGGCTTAACTCATTTCCACCCCTAGTGGTGGGGGAGGAAGATGCTGTCACACCCCACCCTGTAACTCGAGCGAGATGTGGCAGTAGAATAGGGTTTAGCAACCTCTAATACCCGGGATTCACCGGAGAAGACCAAACCTTATTCAACTATCGTACCTATTGAGTCAAGCGTATAACTCAAATCCAAAAAGTTAAATAATGCTGCAAAAATTCTACATAGCATAACAAAAAAAACTCTAATATCCCTAAAATTTCTTTTTTTATTTTGGAAATTGGTAAATTTAAAGGATTGGGGGTGTTAGTGAATAAATTAAATGTTTCGGGACTAAATTAGGAATTGGGTAGGGGTTGTCAGTAGAAATTAAATGACTTGGGGCATTTCTGCTAAATTTGGAAGAGTTTGGTCCAAATTAGAATTTATTTGGGGTTGAAATCGAAGAAAGAAATGCGGAGGATCGAAGCGAGAAGGTGCGTGAGTCTGGGGCCGAATTGCAATTTTCGAGGGGCTTAATTGCAGGAAATGTAACTTTGGGGATTGGATCGTGACGGATTGGGAAGTTTCAGCCGGTCCCGGACTGATGGGTAACTGGCCAAATTCGGTCCAATTTGGAAAAACCAGGTAGCTTGGATGATGTAAACATGGAGTTCGATGCTGGAAGGACAAAACCCCTTGATCAATTAGAAGATAGAAGGAAAAAGTGAGGAGAAAAAGGACATAGGAAATTTTTGGGAGGCTGCGAAGGTTCGAGCCATTTCCTACAAGAAATCAGTAAGTTAGATCGATTTAAGATTGTTTTGAGCTTGAAAATTTGTTTAAGGGCGTCGATTTTCCCTTCCCCATCGATTAATTAGTCCAGGTAAACTTGATTCTACTTGAATTTTAAAGAATTGAAGTCAGGTTCTGTGCGCAAGGAACCGGGTTTGGAACCCGGGTTCCCGGTAGAAAAAATAGACCCAACTGTTGCCCAGGTTTGTCCTAGGCCAGTCAGGCCGGTTCAGCCCAGCTGGGCTAGAACCGACCGGTTAGGGGTTGAAAGGGTCTGGTTGGGAGGAGTGGACCAGTTCCCAGTCCCGTACATAGTGTACTATGGGTTAAATCGGGATTGGGGATCAGAGGGTCCCAGTTTAGTGTTATTTTGGAAAAAGGGTGAGCGGATCAGCTAGTTTTAGGGTTGAAAGGTTGGTTCAAGGCTTGTAGTGGCTGGTTTAGGCAAAAATGGTGGTTTTTGAAGTAGTCTCATTCTAGTTTTGTACCATGCAAGCCCGGTTCTAAGTGATTTGAAGCCAGTTCATTCTGGTTTATGAGGAAATACGGTCGGTTTGGCTAATTTAATAAGGGTTTAGGCTTATTTCAACCCAGTTCAAGGACAAGTGTGCCCAGTTCAATGTGTTTCTATGGAAATTCTGGCTAGTTCAGTCTGGTTCTAAGCAGGTTGGGACTAGTTCAACCAGAATTAGGGGGATCTAAGCCCGGTTCAGTTCGGTTCACCCTGGTTCATGGGGGTTTGAGCCCGATTTAGCTTGGTTCATAAGGAGTAGAGCCCGGTTTGGGCTGGTTCAGTGGAGTTTCAATCTGGTTTGGCTTGGTTTTGGGTGGTTTATGGTCGGTTTGGTTTGTTTGTCGGGTATTTGGGCATGTTGAAGCTAATTTAAACACTTTTGGAGTCTGGTTCATCTCGGTTTAAGAAATTTGTTAATAATGAAACTATGTTTCGATTTGAGGCATGAATTAGAGTTGAATAGGGTTATATCAGAGGGTTTCGAGATGCATGTTAAGGTCCGGATAAGGGGAGGGTTTCGAGCCACTTTCGGGAGTCGAGTCTTTCAAGGAGAATTTTGATTTCGATTTTGACTTATGACTTGGTGCGTGTAGATACACCTAAGGAGGTATACTTTGATCCGTGAGCCATTCATTAGAGTCTCGATTTCTGATTTTGACATGTCCAATGAGCGACAGTACTCTCTATACATGTGTTTGCATTCTAGTTTTTTGTTCGTTTCTATGTTTTGATTTCTGAACTATGATATTACTTCCGGGACATGTATCTATCTGTTTTAAAGTATGATAAGCTTGAAATTATTTCTGTAATTAATTACATACTTGCCTAAGTGATACATGCACTTTTAAAAAGTTAATATGTCAGGAGTTTTATGTGATTCTGGTTCTGATACGGAGTGCCAGGGACTCAACCGACAGATAGTGGGTCACCGTAACATGCGATGAGTGTCCTGGGCCTAATGATGTGATATATGTGGTTCTGATTCTGATTTTGGCACGGGATCCCAGTATGTCAGATATGAGATGTGTGACTTTGATTCTTATACGGGATGCCAGGGGCTCAGTCGGCGGACGGTGGATCGTCGTAGCGTGCGGGGAGTGCCCTGGGTCCATGTGTGACTCTGATTCTGATACGAGATGCTAGGGCCTCAGCCGGCAGACGGTGGGTCGCCGTAGCGTGCGATGAGTGTTTTGGGTCTATATGTGGCTCTAGTTCTGATATGTGACACGTTCTGATACTCCAACAAATTTCTGATTTTCTGATTCGATTGTGTAGATATAAAATATATGTGTTATCTGAGGCAAATGTGACTTTTTATAAACTGTGTTATAAATACAGAAATGATACTTGTGTTTGGATAGTTATGATTCTTGTCCTAATATGTGTAGAGTAATACTATTATTCACTGAGTTTTGTACTCATCCCTTTTCCCTCAGTTTCTAGATTTCAGTTTCGATTGGCAGCAGTAGCTCTAGCGACAGTTTCGTCACCATTGCACTGACTTGATTGTATGGACACTTTCTGTAAATTTACTTTTGTACTCTAGATACTCTATGTATCATTCAGACATATTTTGATTTACATATATATAGTGATGGTTATCCAGAGACTATGTCTTTCTGTTTGTTAGAGTTTGAGACTTACTAGGGTTGGTATGCCAATCCTAGTGTTGGTCGCGCTCCCGGGTTAGGACGTGACAAAATCTCAGTTATTATCATAATTGAAAATATAATTATCTTACATACTCCCCTTTTTCAAACAACGTTGACGTACAATACAACTATCTACCCTTCACTCATCAAATAACAACTCAACTAGTTATTATTGACAAGAGTGGGGCCTAACTTTGTTAGACGCAAAAAGCTACTATGCTGGATGCACATAAAGTAGCTACAAATCTTTATTGCTGAAACTTGAAAAATAAATAAGTGGTGAGACTTGTATCCCAATGAATGGTCTTCTAACTATAACTAGTGAAACAGGAATATGTTATATAATACTGTAAATAAAAGTAGTTCGTAAACTAGCATAACTGCTATAAGATATCACATCGTGAGATATCAATCCACTGATCGCAATTTAAAAACAAGGCTAATTCACCCGGTGAGCCTGTAGATCCAACGATAGCCAAATATCTTAAAAGGGCTAAGGATTGAAGTAAAAATATAACAGCTTCATAAATAAACATGAGGTCTGACATGCACGTAGACATAAACATGATATAAGAAGAATTCACTAGGTGTTATTGGCCATGAGACTCATTCCATAAAACACCACTCCCATGGATGAACATACCTAACTTATTGGTGTCATAAGGCCCCATCGGGAAATTAAATCATGTAGTACTGCTACAGTAATGTGGCTACCCAGTAAATTATCTAAGTAAATTGTAAACATTCATATATATAACGTACAACATAAAAATAAGATTTATGTTTTCATTTCTCATGGAAAAATAATCATAATATATAAATTAAAAGGCATTTCAAAAATAAAACCTTTATTTTTAAAGTAAAACATTTATTTGTAAGAAAAATATTAATTTCGTTATTGTAAGAAAATACTGAGTTTAGGAGAAAGACCACTCACTTTTGCTAATACTGTGTGTGCCCAGACTCAGTTCTGTTGGTCTCACTAACTAGTCAGTATATTTCTTCTAAAGTGTAACCATATATGTTATCAATAACATGCTAAAACTGTGTATGAATACATAAATATGCTAGTGCATACATGAGATATATTCCTAATTAAACTGTTTTCTACCATTTTTATTTATAGTCAAAATTTATATTACACACGTGCTCCGAAAATTTTCAAAATATTAATATATACTCATTGTTAAGCTAAGTATAATAAGGTATGCTCAACTTCACAAAGGAGTTATAATTATTTTTTTATAAAAAATAATCTGTAGGTGGGTTGGCGAACTTATAGATTAGGGTTTTGGCAAATTCTAATGTCAACTTGGCCTTATTTTTACTAAACTAAGTTATATTCTCAATAAAATTAATAATAAATAAATAGAAATTAATCTGAACTGGTAAAAATTATTCATTAATTTCTCACTATAAAAACAGTACTTAATCTAAAATCTAAATCAATTAAAAGAATCTAAAATACAACTAGATTAAGAATAATAAAAATTTGCTTTAAGAACTCACTTGAAAACCACACGGAAATCCCTTGACTAAACTTGGTTACCGTCTCCCGTCCTTCTCCCTCGCTTCCTTTCTCTTCTCTCTCGGTCTAACTTCTCTCTCTCTCTCTCTCTCTCTCTCTCTCTCTCTCTTTTCTCTCTTCTCTATCTCTTTCTCTCTTCTCTTTCTTTTCTATTTCTTTCTCTTTTCTTTTCTTTTACATTACTTTGCACAAAGGAAAATTTTAAAGGAAAGGCTTCATGAAGATGGTGGCCAAGTGGGGGACATAAAACCCCACGAAATTATATCTCATTTTCTTCTTCTTCTTCTTCTTTACTTTTTATTATTATTTGATTATTTTTATTATTTTATTTATTATTATTTATTTTTTTTCAAATGATTGCAAAATACCCTTCTTACTCACAATTATTTAGGACATTTTAAAACTAAATTTAAATCGCTAATTATCTTACTAATTATATTTATGCAAAATAAAACATAGAATATATGATAAGATGCTTTGGGTTGGGATGTTACAGATGCCTTCAAAGAAACTCGTGTCATTTATAGAGCCCTCTGCTTTGGGGTCACCATGGAGCCATGCTCGCTACTGTGGAACTTGCGCTCTCTATCTTTCTCTCTCCCTCTCTCTCTTTCTCCCCCCCCCCCCCTCTCTACACACACACACACACACACACACACACACATTAGGGTTGGTTTGGTAGGATTGAGTTTTAAGATTTTTAGATCATATGTTTAATTAGTGTGTGTCTCATCATATATAGGAGTGTTAGTGCTCAAATTTAAATCAAATCATATTTTATGATTTGTAATTTTTTATAATTTAAGCCAAACTACAATTCATAGTGTTGTTCTGTTTCAAACCACAATTAGTAATTTACAAAATAAATTAAATTAAATTAATCACTTTTATAAAAATTTTGAAATATTTTCTTAAAAATTGATTATTTATTTTTTTAACCTGTTTAACTTAACAAATTCATTAGTTATTAATTAACTATAGTAGTTATACATTATATAATAAATATATTTATACAGTATTACAGTATTACAGAAATAGAGATCATACTCTAGAAAAGAAAAACAATCAATTACTAGAATGAATATAATTATAGAAGATAACAAAAAGAAGAAATATATAGTTAAACAATAAAAATATACTACATTGATAGAGATGAGATTTTTTATTTTGTATATATATAAATTATACAATTTGGTTCGATTTATACGATTTATTTACAAACTAAACCATACAAAAAATTATTTTTCCAAATCAACCTGAATCAGACCAAACCGCAGCTTCATCGGTTTAAATAGTTTAGTTTAGTTTGTTCAATATCTTTAGTCAAATATATATATATATATATATATAAAACATGCAAAGGTATGAAGTAAAGAAACCCAAGAACCAGATAATAATTTTGAAGAATAATTAAATTAAGAATTAAAAATAGATATTAAAGAACAAATATTAAATAAAATAAACTTAAAATTGAAATACCTATAACAATTTAAAGGAGTAATTGAAATTTGAATTGTATTGAACTTTTTTGTATAAATTGGAGAATACAAGGTTTTTGTATACACATTAGAAATATAATAAGGCCCCGTTTGATTGGCCTGATAAGGGCTGATAAGATAATTTTTATCAGCCTTATCCCCTCTTATCACGCGTTTGGTACGCGTGTAACAAGGGTGGATAAAAAATCGGGCAGAAGGTTTTATCTGGGTTTACTGATACAGTATTCGGGGGATACTGCCAGATAAGGCTTATCCCTCGGATAGTTTTTTTTTTCCAATTTTGCCCTTTTATCTTCCCCGTTCTCTCTTTGCCCCCCTCCCATCTCGCGCACAGGCCCCCTGCTGGTGGCTGGCCGTTGCTCGCGTAGTCCTCGCGAGCAACGGCCCTTGCACCCAGGCCCCTAGAAGGGACCTGCGCGAGCTTGCCAGGAGCCTGCTGCCGCTCGCGCAAGCTTGCACGAGCAGCAGGGCTTGCGTGCAGGCCCTTCACCGGGGCTTGTGCAAGCAGTAGGGCTTGTAGGCAGGCCCCCCGCCAGGGGCCTGCGTGAGCGGTGAGGCTAGCGCAGGCACCCCGCGGGGGCCCTATGCCGCTCACGTAGGCCTGTGCAAGCGGCGAAGGCCTGCACGAACAAGCGCTGCCTGCAGGCGCAAGTGTTGGCCGGCGCCTGCGCGAGCATGGCTGGCCCGGCGCAGATCGAGCAACTGTCGGGGCTCTTTTTTTTTTTTTTTTAAACATGGTCATTTTGGGAAAGTAAAATTTTTTCCTGTTTCTTATCCTGTTGGATGGAGAGGTAACCAAACATGTGATAAGGGGTGAAATACTATGTGGGCAGGATAAATTTTATCCTATCTGCCCTGTCACCCCTTATCCTATCTTCTAAAACAAACGCCTCCTAAGAGAATTGAGGCTTAGATAATTCTTAAAACATTATGTATAGATTTTATCTCTCACTGTCAAGTAATGCTGTTTACAATTATGGAGACATGCTTATGTAAGTAAGCCCGGATCTCAAACACAATTGAATTGAATTTATTTTATTCTTTATGTGCGTGATCTTATGCCAGAAAATCTTTGCTTAGTTTTGTCACATGAACTTCTGCATTGTACACAAGATTCTTTGCACGTTTTATCATAAATTATTTTGTGCATATAAGAATCTTGTAACTTTATTTATTTGCAGGCCTTTACAGCTTTGCCAAGCAGAAAATCTTGCAGCTTTGTAGAAATTTTTTACAATGAGCACTTCGATACTATCCCCCAAAAAGAGGGTACTGGCACCCATCCTATTTTATGTGAGGACTTAGCCCGTTTTGGAGAACGTGCCCAGCACTATTTTCCTTAAAAAAAACTCGCTAGTCCCATCGCATACTACAGGGAGGGTTCTGATACCATCGTCTAGAGGAATGTATTGGAGTCTTGGTCATTTTCTGCACGTGCAGGAAATGTGGAGGTGTTCTTCAAATGGAGGTCCCCACAATAATTTGATATGTCTTCCAGTTCGCAAGAGTCTTTGAGTTTTTCTTTTGGGTCCATAAAGTCAAGACCAGTTAAAGCCTAAGGCTAGGCCTGCCTTTATAGCTTTTGTAGGCTTGGAGAATTTACAATACTTTTGAAAGAAAATTTTGCTTTATAACTTTGCACATTTTTTTTAAGAGTAATTTGCATGAGAGTATGCGTAGCCTGTTCACTCCTTATTTTTATTTTTAATTTTTGATAAATTAGATTTTTTGGTGAACACTGAATAGGTGAGAAAATATCAAAACAGTTATTCTCATTATCTTGGGCAAGGTCGAGAAAGAGAGATTGCGATGAAGAATTAGGTAATTGAGTATCCTCATCATCATGTAAATCAGCGAGAGATTGAATGATTTGAAAAATTAATTATTTATAATCCTTTTTGAGTTTGTTGAGGATAATTTAGTAATATTTTGGGATTTTTGTAGAAAGAATTATAGATCACTAGTTGTTAGAACAACAAGATGAGTTGGAGAATTTGAAAAAATTTTAAAAGATTTTGTAGAAGAGCTGCTTCAAAATTGAATTGCCCTACCACTTGATTTTAAAACTCTTTTCAATATATGGAAAGTCACATTGAAGAATAGTATATTTCCAAGATACTATTTAAGGCAAACAAAACTTTAAGAAAAAGTAAAAGAGAATTGAGAATTAGAGCATTGATTTAAGGATTTTGAATTTTTCTTGAAATATATTGAGTCCTTCTTTGGCTTGAGATTGAAATATTTGGGGTAGTGGATCATAATGGAACCACCACGTGAAAAACCACTTTGGAATTGAATTCTTTGCTAAAAAAATCTTCCAAGAGTGTTTAAATGATTTATTTTAGAAAAGGAAAATATTGTACCAGGCTACTCTGTATTCTCATTAATTGAAAATTGGAGGAAAATATTTTGTAAAAACCTCCTATTTTGATTTGGGTGTTGAACCCACTATTTTGGAGGTCAAAATTTGATGAATCTAACATGAAGAGTATGCAATTTGAGTTGGATTTTGGTTATTAAGATAATATTTAATTGAAATTAAATTAGTGTCTACAAGGATAAATTCATAGAATTTTTTATTTTTTGAAAGAACTAAGGCATGAATTGGAATCCTAGAGAGAAAACTTTTGAGGAAATTTTGAGGGATCTTCATCCCAAAAACTTTTTCCAATATAACAATTTTTTGTTCATACTAGTTTTTGTAAAGTATTAGAATTTTGAGTAGAAGTTTAGGTAGTAAGAGTTTGTTTTTGGAACAAGGAACTAGACGCTTCTCGAGATTGTGGCTTTGCAACCACAATTTTTGCAAAAGATTAGGTAAGAAGTCCTGCCACAAAAGCAAGCCCAAAGACTAGCCCTAATTGTCCATACTTTTAGAGGGCGTGTTCTCTTAGTCATCTTGGAGGGTAATAATATCAATATTTTTTTCAGACAGTAGTCTCAATCGGATGGATGGAGTGCTAGAGTTTGGGTAATTGGCAAAGTATAGAAAGCTTTAGTTGTTTTTAGATTGGTGATTCAGGTTGGTTTGAAAAAAGAAGTGGTCTTTTTGGACAACATGTTATTGGGCTGGGCTTCCCTATACAAATTCTTTTGTTAGAAAGTCAGGGATGGAATTTGATTCTCGTTTAATATATTTAATTTTAAAGTAAAAATTAGATAAGATTGCTTGCCATCTCACAAAAAATTGTTTTGATGCAATATTTTGCACATCTTTTTGTAACATATGTTTTGCAGCACTACATACAGTCAACTCTTATTAAAAATTCTTGATTTAACAAATCACTTTGAAATTTTAAAACTGCCACGACCCAAAATCGGATATGTAACCGCTCAAGAGTCAAAATAAATCCCAACTCATGCAAGCTTGACAGAAACACTGAAATTTTACTGAAAAATAGAAAGTCTGATATAACTCAAATAAAATCCAAACCAAGCTAACTGAAATATCAAACATAAAACAGAATCCCGTTTGTAGTCAAATGGAGCATACTAAAATCTCAGGAATACAAAGTCTGATAAAACTGAATAACTAACTCTGAACAGAAAATCTAAACAGAACAGCTGATGCCACGGACTTCTCTCAGCAAGTAGGATCCACTGGATCAGCGTACTCAGAATTTGGAAAAAAAAAAAGGGTGAGTCTATCGACCTAGTGAATAATAATCTGCATTTACAAGATCAAAGGATATGCATACAGTTATAACAGGTAATTTTTACTAAAACACATTTATTTTCTAAACACTTTCCATCATTTAGGGAGTTCGTAATTCTGAACGTAACATATATCGGGAAATAGATTGGCGACACACAGTCAACCGATAACCAAGACAGCGACACACCAGTCAACTGATAATCAAAGCAGCGACACACAGTCAGCTGGTAATGGCAATAATGCCGGGTAATAACATGGCAACATATGCCCTGATAACTGAATGGCAACACATGCCTTGAAACTGAAATGGCAACATATGCCCTGAATGGCAACATATGCCCTAAA